>DWMY01003061.1:0-10768 GCA_018249775.1 Heliconius hecalesia formosus
TTGAAAAAGATATCTAATAATGATACTATTATTAATATAATAACAATGAAGTTATCTCTGAGCTGTTGGATCAAGATCCAAAACTGGGCAGAAGGCAGTATTACTCGAGACGGCGCGTATTGTGAGGAGTTGGATTGGAGTCCTAGGCACCGATTGCCTGGACCCTTATTCTTATATTAAAAAATGTAAAATTTTCTTTTTAAATAATAAAAGTATATGTACATAAATTTTCTAATAAATATAGCTCATTGACACTTATATACCTATATATTTCTTAAAATCTGAGATATTAGGAATAAATAATAGCGAAATTATTGAGTTAATACTCGTGGCTGGAATTTGAAATTTGTTAATAAATTTAAAAAAAAAACAACTGCTATTTTAAACAAAAAGTAACTGCCAATTGTCCTTGGCTTTGGATTTTCTGTGTTACCTTAAAGGTAGCTAACGTTTAATATTTAAATAAGTGTATTTTTTGCATAGTAAGAAAATCTTTAAATTGTTTTGTTATTAATATTTTTAGTACAATAATAACCAGTGTTTTAATATAGGGTTTCCATTATTAAAATATATTTTTTTATTTATTTCAATATTCTCTAAGACTCTATATAACTTGTCTAAAGTAACAATTATGTATATAGCTGCAAGTTGTATCCCGCATACGGCGGGGTAGGCAGAGGGAACCTAGTTTTAAGGCACTCAGTTTCTTATTTCCAACGCCGCACTTTTGCCTTGATACTAGAGTGACGAAATAAAGATATTAATATTAATATCTCCCACTCAAGGAATTAATTATTATATATAATAATTAATTCCGCGAGTGGGAACCGACGCGTTACAGTCACACGATTGTACCACAGCTCCACGACGGCCTCAAAGAATGAACAAGAATAATCAAGAATTAACTTATTATTAAATTCCTATTACTAAGTATAAGGTAAGCATAGTTTTATATATTTTCTATACATACTATACCATACTACTGAAACTACCTCTATAAACTGCAAAGAAATAAATCTTAACCGACCCTCTCGATGTAGCCAGTAATAATTAGTATTAGATAAAAATATTTACATATAATAAATTAATCAATTCCAATCTAAAACTGTATTTTAATATTTATTAGTTTAAAATATATATAACATTTATAAGAAATAGAAGGGAAAAGTAGGGTTCTATAGCGGCAATTAAAATGATATGTTATACTATTTAAAAATGTATTTTTAATTAAATATTATATATTAATTTATTTAATATATTAATTCATGATATCAACTTAAATATATAAAATTTGACAATTTTAAACTATTATCTATCAAAAATCACTTTCCCTTGCTTGACTGTCATTGGAAAAACGTCGATTTCTAGGACGCAACGGTCTTGACAATTCAGCTTCAACTTCTATGGTAACACTATCATCTGTTACATATTCTGACATTCTTCTGCGTCTAGCTCCAGGACTTTGATCTAATTCCGCTATTTCATGACTACCATATCTACGATTTCGACGACGACGCTGTCTCTTGTTGTCATTAGATACTTCTGAGAGTTCTATATCATCTACAACAGGTAAATCTCCATTTCTCTCAGTTTCTTCTAGTAAATCTCCACTAGATTTAGTTTTCCTTCTACCTCTTCTTCGTTTGGTTTTACCACTTGCTGTTTCATTTAGAGAATGGCAAGAAACATTTAGTTTTGGCATTGAGAGAGCTTCATCGTATGTAGGTGGGGCGATGAGATCCCTTGGATCTGGGGTATTACATAAAGCTTCTTGCTCTGCACGTATTCTCATTTGTCTAAGTCTATCTCTCGCTTCTTCTACTTGCCGTTCTCTCTCCGCTTGTAAAGCAGAGAGACGTCTGTTCATTGATCTTCTCACAGTGTTAACCAGAAGTAGACAAAGTGATAAACCAATTATCATGACGATTATGAACCATATCAAACTATCAGGGCTTCCTGACTTTTCGCTCGGATTCCACGTAAAATAACATGCTTCTAGCCACGTTTGTCCTATTAAGTTAATTGGGCTGTTGCAGATTAAGTTAAATGATTCTTCTTTTTTATTTGGTTCAAGTGTCACGAATTCATAAAAATCATACATATTGTCATCGGTACAATCGCATCTCCACATATTGTCGGCTAAATCTAATCTTTCTAAGTAAGGATTCGATTCAAAATAAGATTTGCTCCAAATATTAGTAAATCGATTTCCTGTTACACTTAAACTAGTTAATCTAGGTAGCATAAATAAAGTGTAATTATTCAGAGAACTTAATCTGTTATAGTCTAAATTCAAATATTTAAGTGTATTCGATGAGATGCTGTCAGGAATATGGGATAAAAGATTATGTGACAAATTTATATCTACAAGTGACGGTAGGCCTTCGAATGAATCTTTGCCAATTACTCTTATTTCACATGAGCTCATATCAAGTATTGTGATCGAATTGGATTTTAAATGACCAACTTTATTAAGATAATTTCTTGCTAATTTTACTTGAGTTAAAGATGGTGTTTCTAAAAAACTCTGTTCTGGTATATCACCTATCTCATTCCAAGATAAATCTATATATCGCAGCATGCTTAATCCACGGAAAGTATCAGTTTTGATTGATCCTACATTATTATACGATAAATCTAAATATTCTAATTTTGTGTTATTTACAAATTCATTGCTTCTTAAGAATCTAATTAAATTGTTTTTCATAATGGCTTTTCTTAAACTCGGAAATCCATGTAGATTAGGCTTTAAAATATTACAGTATGATAAGTCAAGAAATCTTAAAGAATTTGAAAAAATTACATTCGACACAGAGGACAGTTCAAGGCGATAATTATATGACATTTTTAAATATAATAAAGATGGTAAATATGAAAATTCATTATGACTAATGTAACTTAGTTGACAGTTGCTTATGTATAGGCTTTTTAAAGTAGGTGAGATGAGATTTTGAATTCGTAATAAGGGATTATTATTTAACTTTAGAACCCTTATGTTTATGAGTCCGCTAAGTGGTGATCGTCCATGTATTGAATCTATTTGACAATCGTCTAATATCAACGTTTCTAAGGAAGGACTTATAAGAAGTTCTTGATTGGCTAAGTTTGCTAATGTTCTAAATTTATTATTCGATAAATCTAATATTTTTAAATTACTGGCCGGTTTTAATATTTCATTGGGATTTAAATTAGCCCAAGACTCAAAATAATTTCTAGAAAAATTTAGCACCTCCAATACTGTAAGATTTTGTAGTGCATTTTCAGGCAATTCACTCAATCGGTTTCCGCTGACGTCCAGAGATATTAAATTGTGAAGGTTGCTCAAATTTCGAGGAAACGTTGAAAACTCGTTGTTTGAAATATTAAGTTTAGTCACCTAAAAAATAAATGTAATGTATTAGAGTAAAATTCTAAATTAGAACGGATTGAATCATGACATTATACAGTACAGACCTTCTTACTGATACCATCGGGAAGGCTGGTTAATCCTCTGTGGGAGCAATCTACGCTGGTTCTCTCCGTATTACAAGAACATAAATAACATATCTCGCTGGTGTGTTCATCAAAATCCAATATTTCCGCTCTTATTATAAGAGAGAGCAGAAAGAGCTCCCAAACTTGCAATAAAAACATCACGTCTGCGTTTCATTACTACCTGTAACCGATATATTTTGTGATATTAAATATAGATGATAATTATCTTTAGTGACCAATCGCCATGAATCACTACTACACCTGCATTGCTTGATCAGTTAAACTAAATTAGTGTTCCCATCACGTGTACTCCACAATTTAAAAAGGACTACAATTCCATTCAAAGTGAACTCAGTGTCAGAATAAAATATCAAAATGTACTTGTACATACAACAATTTTATCTACGTTATCAGCATTTGATAAAAGAGGTTGTGGAACACTTAAATTTAGGTCGCTCTCATATATATCTAAGTGAAACTGTAGGTTTTATTACACTTTTATAGTTTCTTATGTTTACTCTACCTTTAAAAAGTAATACGATTAGTAAGGAAAATAAGTCCTACCTGTTATATGATTTCCTGTCTTTAATTTCCATATATAAAAGTACAACTCGAATAATATCAAAATAAAAATAAATACGTATTTACTAATAAATATTGTTACTACTACGTTCAACTTTCTACATTTAATATTAAAACAAAAAAGAGTTATATATATATACCACTTCTTTCATTGATAGTGCACACAATTTCAGATCAGCTTTAAGAATTTAATCACTTCACTCTTAACTATACGTCATTTGCAGAACAATTCTTTATAGAAAGTGTGCTAAAAGTTGAAAACAAATAGAAAAAACAACTTTGAACGTGTGCCTTCGATGAGTAGGTAACTTTGTATGAGCCGAATTAAATACATGACGTGTTATCAATGATAATGATAAGCTCCATAAGACACTATAGGTGTGGTATTTGTTAAGTAGTACTGACCATTATATTGCTATTAATATAATATTAGGAGAGTTTTAAGTCATATCATATTATTTCATATATTTTCCGATTATACAATTTATTGAATGTAGCTTTAAATATATTTAAGTTACAAGACAATGATTAATTAGAACATATAGGTAGTATGTGAGGAATTCGAATAAACAGATCTCAAGGGATCTTATCCAGGCTTCTCCACTTCTTATTCCACTCTGAATCCCGTATATCGCGTACTCACAAAAAACTTAGTGTTAAAAACTCTTTTGTTCAGACTACATTCTTCGTTTCCGCCGAAATTAATAAAAAATTGAGTGACGGAATTCACCGCCGCCTTTCTTAAAACATCAAAAATCACAAAAACAATAATAATATAGGTAAACTTAATAAACTATTATAACCCCCAACAACATTTATTAATAATTGTAATTTAATCAAATTATTGTATTTATTATATTACCTTATTTATTATATTGCATTTATTATATTAAGTAACTGTTTAAAAGAAATTTTATTTACTAGCGACATCTAGTGGTCAATGAATTAGTTACCTAACGTGGATTCTCAGCTTTTTATAACGGAAAATATTTTTCAAAGTGACTGATAGAGGGCAGCAGTAGTTTTGAAAATACTTGGAAATTATGTCTTAATACGGAATATTTTAACACTTAAATATTTTAAAACATGAAAATAACACGCACAAAACATAATAAATTACAATGAAAATATGTTTCTTTTATAATAATAATTTATTTAGAACGAAAGAAGTCTTCAAGAATGTCACACCTAATTTTATGTATAATTTATAAACAGATGATTATTGATTGATTATGTAATTATTTGTATATATTGGTATGGTATATGTATGTATATGGTTTTTTTTTTGTAGTTTATTTAGAATATCGATATTATAGTATCATAATTATATTTCTTTATTATATATTATATTACTTGTATAATTATGTATTTATAGGATATTAATGTATGTATATGTAAGTATATTTTACTTCTGCACACCTACAGACTTATTCTCACACATGACAAGGTTGGCTGGTAGAGAATGCTATTTAGCGTTAAGCCCGCCTTTTGTACATTTTTCTTTTTTTGTAATTTGTGCAATAAAGTATTTATAAATAAATAAATAAAATGATGTATGTAAAAAAAAGTATAATTAATAAATAAAAATAAATATAAAATTACTTAGAATATCTTAAAATTAAACTTAAAATAATCTTGTTCCTAACATTTACATAAAAAAAATACACCTTAATTAGATATTTATATAATTAATCAATACGTATATCTACTGTTCGTCGTATTGACCGTCTATCACCTAATCTAGGCCTTGGTTCAATCAAATCTCCTATAGATCTGGACCTTCGCGGATGTCTGTTACAGCCAATTTCTTGTTCTTCGACAAAATCAGGGAGTGAATGAAAAGAGTCATTCAGTCTGGGCATAAGGAGAGCTTCGTCATATGTCGGTGGTAAATCTTCTCTCAAAGGAACTCGCAATACAACCGATTCATCCCTCGCTTGTGTGGTATTTAAGACAGCAGTTTCCGGTGTACGTTGTGGTGCTTCAGATTTATTCATTGCTATTAGAATTCTACATATAAAGGAAGTTAGTATCACACCTATTATGATACCAATCATAACAGCCATCAAGGTGTATGGCGGCATTGACGAAGCTTCGCTGTTCCACGTCCGAATATAAGCCTGCTGCCAACTCATTTGCGTCACATTTGCCGGAGAGTAGCAAATCAGCGAGTTATCCGTAACCTTCGGAGGTTCCTTCGTTAAAAATTCATATGTAAGAAGTAAATTTACACTAAACCCTTCGCAGCTCCAACGATTTCCTTTCACTTTGACTTCTCTCAAAAATAGGTTTGAGGCGAAGTGTGAAGTAGGCCATACTTCCTTGAAGTCATTTCCTCTCAAATCCAGTACCGCCAAGTGCGGTAGCGACGAGAAAGTAGAATCAGTAAGATTTTCAATATTATTGTAACTTAAATCTAATTCTTGTAAAGAATTTGAAGCCAATTTGTCAGGAAGAACTTCAATTCCATTCATCGATAAATCTAAGTCAAGCAAAGAACGCATTCCAGATAGCGAATTATCATCAATGGTGTTTATTTGGCAAAAACTTAGCTGTAAATTTCTTAATGAGGCAGATTGAAACGCAGGTACTACGGACAAATAATTTCGAGATAGAATAAGGACCTCTAGACTAGTTGCTTGTGATATTACTTCCGATGATATGTTATGTAAACGATTTTCCGATAAATCAAGTATAGCCAGACGAGGAAGTTTAACGAAGGCATCTTGGTCGATGTTATTTATTTTATTCTTAGATAAATCCAATTTTATAATGTTTGATGTACTTTTAAAACTATACCAAGAATCATAGTTATTGCTCGATAAGTTGAGGATTTTTAAATGTTGCCATACTTGTACGTATTGTGGCAGATCTCCAGTTAGCTGGTTGCCAGAGATATCTAATTTTTCAATTTGTTGAAAATTTTCAGGTTGCGTAGGAAATTCTACAAAGTTATTATTCGCCAACAGAACAACTTGCGCCTGAAAAAAAAAGAGAAATTATTGGACAAATTCTTTAAAATTTATGAATAAATATGAGAGATGTCTACATATTCTTACGTTGTTATCAAGTTCTTCAGGCAGCTCGACGAGTTCTCTATCAGAACAATCAAGATACAGTAGATCATCACGGATATATGTAGTGCAAGATTCTCCTTGGTCGTCTTCTAATTGGCGCAGAACACCAGCACTTGCTGCCACCAACAGTAAACTTGACCATATTATCCTGTGTATAATACCTAGAAATAACAATATTATATTTTATTATAGTATTTCATTAATTTTTTTTCTACATAATAAATGGTTAACTATACCATTAGAAAGTTTACATACAATGATAATATTGACTGACATAAAGGGTTTGGTTGAAGATAATAGTTCCTAATCTAACGAAACGCTAATGTTTACTCGCCAATAAGGTGCATAAGGTATCACGTTATCTATACTAATATTATAAATTAATAATTTTGTACGAAAATGTTTCTTTTTGTGCAAAAACTACGCGGTGACGTCAAAACTACTATAAATATAATCGAAATCGAATGTTAACTAGACAACACTATCATGTATACAAATAGTAAAAACCAATTTCACTTAAGAGTTCAACAAAAAATTATATTATTGAATATTCAATAATATAATTCACTCTTTTTGTGTTAAAGTTTAATTTCACTTCATTTTCATCGGAGTTTTGGGCTCCAAATTAATACTCTCTAGCAACCAGTATAACAAAATCGATTTTTTCATTATATAGTAGTTCAATTCAAGGTGAATCGATGCATCACACATTTTTTTAGAAATATAGTAGTAATGATAAGTATTATAAAATTCCTAACTTAAGGTTTTCTAGTAGGGTGCCTACTATTTTCAAAGTACATCAGCTTCACGCTGTATTCCACACACAGCAGGTCGTATTTCACTTCCCCAGTGGAGATCGAACCCACAACGTTACAGTCACATCCTTGGGCCCATAGGCCACGACGGCCTCAAGCATATACATTTAATTTTTGTAGCATTTTTTTTAATACATAATTCAGAAGTATAAACATATACATATATTTGATAAGATAAATTTTTACAATTCACTGCAGGAAATAATGATTCATCACCAGTGTTAAAAGCAAACAATATTTTTTGGAATTTTGGAGTTCTAGTAATTCCTCTTAAAAAAGGATTTTCAAATATTTAAAATATTTTTTTTTTATATTTTTAATCTCGTAGTATAAATTCACGCTTTATCTTTACATTATATTAATTGTATTATATTTATTTATTCCCTTTCATAAGGGTAAGATTGTTAGCATCTTCTATTACCAGTAATCGTTCTCAATCAGCATTATACAAGTATTGCTGTTGTAATTATATGTTAGTAAGTTAGTATATAAGATTATTTACTAAACTAACTAAATATTTACTTTCCTCCAAAGCAAAAAGTTCACCTATATTAATTTATTATTATTGTTAAAAAGGTGTCTTGGATTCTTATAATATAATAAATTGTATTTCTATATGTAATAAAGTATTATTTGTTACTCAATTTCGACTCGATAAGATTCTAGACAGTAGAAAAGTAAATTTTGACCATTTAGTTATACATACATATGCATAATAAACACGTGATGCCCTATAAGGTATGAGGGAGCCAAGTGTTAAGACACTCCGCTCTCCACTTTCCGCCGAATTCCGGAGGCATTAGGAAGAAATGAAAATATTAGATATTTCATTTCCTTGAGTGGGGATCGAACCCACAACCCGTGGTGTTTACAGTCATAAGCTAGTGACTGGCTGTACTCTAATATGATTTATAATAATACTTTAGTACTAAATACCGTCAATAATATTGACAAAACTCACCCATTAGCGCTACTTGTGTCACGTCATATTATGTACTTATCACGCACTCAAACTTGAAAATCCTTGATAAGGACTGCACTGTATGATTAATAGTTATTTTATACGTATACAATTTTTTATTAAATGTTGTGTCATTTTGTTTAGGATGGCGTGTCGACGTGAACGGATTGGCACCACTGGGTGTGAATGACGATACGTACAGGTTGGTTGGTTCCAATTGATAACGTAGATAATATTGTAAAATATATTATTATTATCATTTGCCAGAGAATCTTTAAAAATAATAAAAAATAACTCCATAGCTATGGTATATTCAAATGGAAATATATTTCGACGCATTTGGTAGAGTGATTATTTTTTTGATAACACGTTGTGATATAATTTTGATTAATAATTTATATCTTTTATATACTGTTAACATAACATAGTGTTCCTGCTTTTTAGATATTTATAACCACAGAAAGTTATAAGTATATTCTTGAGGCCGGCGTGGCGGAGGGGTACAAGCGTAAGACTGCAAATGCGATTGGTTGTAGGTTCGATTTCCGTTCGGGGAAATGAAATAATTAATAATTTCGCCATTCAACACGCAACGCCTTGAAAATTCGGCGGAATGTGGGGAACAGAAGGACCGTAATGGGAATGGATGGTGTCTTAACACTAAGTTCCCAGGTTCCCTCTGCCTACCTTACTAAGTGCGGGATATAACATGACGTTGAAAGAAGTATCTTCTTTAAATTATATAAAACACACTGTATATATGAGATAATGTTATCTAAACTTTCCTATCTCTGATTAGGTACATATTGAGTTATCGCTTCGCCCAAAGAAACAACGAATTTCCATTCCGGTTAAAACATCTATGTATGTAGGTAACTTTAAATATTTTTCAATAAATCATATTTACTTAACTTGTAGTTATAAAAGTTCTCGTTCGTTGCACTTATATAATAAATGAAAAGGCCTACCCCGCTTTTATACACTTTTTAGAGTTCTGTACCTCAAACGGTAAAACTGTGAGCTTACAGGATCACTTTGTTGTCCGCCTGTCCGTCTGTCAATACCACTTATCTCAAGATCGCTCGAATGTATTAAGCTGAAACTAATATATATAAATGTCGGACAGGTCTATGGCCCCTTGTAAGATAGTAAAAATCAAGTTTCTAACTCAAGGCAACCAAAAAATACGAGCATTTATGCATCGTTTCATAGTGAAAAGATGGAAAATGTGGTGTCAACGAGCTGGTTTGATTATGGAGCGAGGACCTATACATTCTGTTCTATATGAAACTCTTCAGAGGTAATTAGTAAAGCATTCGTGTTAAGGCTCATACAATTAATACCTCCGAGCACACTCTACAGGAGTCGACACTAAAAAACGATATTTAAAAAAATGTTCTTTAGACTTTCCAATTTTTTCAAATGTCTGTTGGTATTTGTCTTAAGACAAATCAAACAAAACTTAAAATGTGTCTTTAAAACAAAACTTAAAATGTGTCCAATCGGCGGAAATTGGGGAACGGAGTGTATTAGGTTCCCTCTGCCTACCCTGCTGTGTGCGGGATACAGCGTGAAGCTTTAAATTATTATTATTATTTTTTTAAAATGATATATAATATTTAGTGCAGATGTTTTGACATTAATTAATGATTATTATTTTTTTAAACATTTTTAAAGTGTTATTCCACACTTAGGAAAATTTTTATACGTTTTCTAAATAAGTATTTTTCTAAATAAGTATGATTATTATTTTTCCTTACAGCTTTACGTGATAGCCCTCATATAGTAGGGTAGCCGGAGACCACCTAGTGTCAAGGTAGGTATAAGAGGGAGTGTTTGTTCTGCTTGTTCGTTTTCAA
>DWMY01003062.1:0-10766 GCA_018249775.1 Heliconius hecalesia formosus
ATTGTAACATAATTCTGTATTTAATGTTACAGATAATTGTATTTTTCTTTCTAATTTTCAACTGATGATGCAAATGTAATACATGAAGTGAATGGCTTAAAAGCTAGCTCTTTGCACCCACCAGAGAAACGAAATGAAAATAATCCATTCCCTCGAGTAGAAATCGAACTCAGAACCGTTTGCTGTCATAAGCCTCATAACTATTGTGACATTACGCTAAAGAGTGGATTTATGGACACTCATAAATAAATAAATTAATTAATTTATCAAACATTTTTACTTTCAATATACTTCAAATGCCAAACTCATTCACAAAAAAAAGTATAGCAGTTTATCATTTCCATTTGGCTGCGAGTTTATAGATCAAAAAGCCCAATTACTAATTCTCTATTATAGAATATAAGGTATAAAGATTCATAAAAAATATATATATTTATGTTGTGTTGCTGAAGCATGCTGGAATTTATATAATCAAATATATAAATCAAAAATTAGTGTACCCCTTTTTACGAAAATTCCCCTAAAGGAGGAGTATGAAATATAGCACTGTCAAAGTTTATATAAAGAAAGAGTGCTGCATAATATATTGTTAGAAATCAGAAGCGGTTAACTTTTTAAAAAAACACGATAAAAACACATATCGTCTATATGATTCTAAACTATTTTAAAAGAGATACTGTGCAATTGCAATAAGTGATATGTATCACCTACTAACAATACTTCACACTAGTTTCCTTCCAATAGGAGCCGTCACTTAAAGCGAGTGCCCCCGATTGACACAATTCCACTGCTTTTATAATTATTTTCCACCTAAATCTACCCTCTTTTACACGAGTACGCTAACAATATTTATATATTTTTTATATAATGCATAAAATAATGTTTGAAAGGTGGCTTCATCCAGAGTGTTGTCAACCATAATTCAAGGAAATATGATCAACCATATGAAGACTATCAATCAGCACTTTTCAAGTTTTATGTTAACTTTTCAGAGCATTCTGTTAGATGCTTTCAATTGTCAATTATTATGTAAAATGCTTTAATCGTTACCCTATGCTCCCAATATTAATCGTTAGATCTGACACAAAAATATTATATAAATAAAAATATATTTTAATACTTTACTTTACGTATTTTGAAATCACTCTATCCACAGTACACTGTAATCACAATACACGATGGTTGTAGCTGGCATATTGACACGCGAACGAACAGGTTCGACATTTAATTACACGCGAAAAGAACCCACACACTGTGAGCTTAACCGATTATTTATTTGAGCGTGGTTATAATGAACTACTGGATATATGGATAGTTATGTGAAAATGTATGGAAATAAATTGTTTTTTTTTTCTTATAATCAATTTTATTGGTACAAAAATGTATAATAATAGATAATTTGCAATATGAAATCTGTAATCGTATTTATTTTTATTGATCCGGTTCCTCACTACAATTGATAAAATGGTCTGTCTGTTCGATTATCTCTCGATGAATTATTTTCATTTTGTCGTTCTGACAACTGCGTGGCATAAAGTTTCGCAACTTAACATGCATGTGGATATTTATTGTTAGTTGCAACTGCATCAAAATTATATAAAAGTGGTACCTTTTTATTTTGTAATATCACTAATATATGAATATTTTCAAAATATTCAACATTAAAAAAAAATATATAAAAACACCATTTAACACTACGAAAAATAGCATAATCTATACAGATTATCCAAATCCAAATTGTAAAAAAAATAAACACTTGTTAAACTCTACAATAGAAAATAAAAGCAAAATGTGTAACGAACAAAGAGCTTTGGAAGGGAAATAAAAGTGCTGACTTAATCGTTCCTAACTGAAATTGCTGCTGAATCAGTGATTTCAAAAATGAGCTACGTTTGTGCTATTTCACGGTACAATGAACGTGGTTAAGGAGAATCCCCTTTTTTTTATATATATATATATATATATATATATATATATATATATATATATATTTATTTGCACGGTGGGTTTATAATTTAAAGCCAATAGATGTCTGTTTGGATAAATTAATAACTTAAAGGCTTAGTATTTATATTTATTTTCATTTCATCGTTCTGGTAATGAGGCAAAGGCCGGCGTTGTGTTTCGCCACCTAACACGCTACGCCTCTGTTTATCTATCACTCCATTGTTAATTCGGCCAACTATTATTTATATAGCGATATTTCCAAATACAGAACATTTGTATATAGGAATAAATGAACACCACTTTTGCATAAAAATAATTTTCACATAGATCTATTTCACAGAATGTTGTTTTTATAAAAACCTTTTTTAAAGTGACATCGTACTGTATAACAGCACATTACTTATGCAAGCAGTAGCGTGTAACCGGCAATCAACCTGCGTTGACAGATTGAATTGTAATCAACGTCGAAACATGTTAGGCTTTTTTTATCATTGCAATTTTTATATAAATATATTTTTTAATTAAAGCTATATGAGGGCGTCGTCAGACAGTGGGGCAGCGTCTAACTGCTAACGTGTTGAGTGCGAAGATTGTGAGTTCAATCTCCACTAGGGGGAATTATTAAAAGCCGGCCAAGAGCGAGTCCAACTTGCACACGTATAGCACCTTGATCTATAAAAACGGCAACTATTAAGCTCAATTGCTATTACACAAAAAAAATTGAAAGATAAAATAATTTCATATAACTAACAATATTAAACAACTAAGTATTAAATATACTACAATAAGATAGGTCTAGGCCACGTGGAACCTCATTTAACTTATGAGGAAAGAATTATTGCGTTGCACCCAACTCTAACGCTAGAACTTACGCTTTTCTAACCAGTTGATGAAACTAAAATAATAAATTAATAAAAAAATATACACTTTTTAAAAATCAACCAGGTGCGAGTCCGACTAACGTACAAAAGATTCTGTATTATTCATTATCTATAAAAACGGCATAAAAATCACGTTTTGTTGTATGAGAGCCTCCTTAAGTATTTATTTAATCTATTTTTTTTGTATTTGCTGTTAAAGCAGCAACAGAAATACATGTCTGTCTAACTATCCCGATTCATGAGATACAGCCTGGTGACAAACGGATGGAAGGGCGGATAGCGGGGCCTTAGTCATAGGGTCCTGTTTTACGCTTTAGCTACGGAACCCTAATTATATTCACCTCATTTATTGTCGAAACGTAAAGCGTATTGCCATTTTAATTAAATTTAGTTTTTTTATTGATTATATTTTTGAGTACAAATTGAATATTTTTAGGATTATGCTAATATTCTTTATTTGTACAATCCATTAAGTTTCTATAAAATAATTTTAATACTAGTAACATTAAATATAGTAACAAATATTTCGTTAAACTTATACGTTACATGTTACAAGACATTCAATTTTCTCTTATCTATATTTATAAACGTCTGTTTGTTCATTTAGAAATCTAAAGTGTTCGACTGTCACTTTCGAAAAAGGAAACTATTGGAAAAATTACACTATAGTACCTATTCATATTTATATATCACGATTCTTGTTACTGAGAATAGCAGGCAACATTTTCTATTATATATTTTCTTTTGATTAAAATCTATGCCCATATGTAAGTAGTACCACGTATGGTAGAAGGCAAAAACAGATTTGTTTTCTACAAAATCGAAATTATTATATATTGAGGCCAGTCGTGGCACAGGGGCACAAAGTGTGACTGTAAAATCGACTAGTTATGGCTTCGATCCCCACTCGAGGAAATGAAATATTTATTTACATTTATATTTTCATTTCTTCGCTCTGGTGTCGAGGCAAAGCGCGGCGTTGAGTTCCGCCAACAACACGCAATCAAAAAGTTCCTCAACACGCAATGACACCAGAACTCGGCAGAAAGTGGGGAATGGAGTGTTTTAACACTAGGTTCCCTTTGCCTACCCTGCTGTGTGCGGGATACAGTGTGAAGCTTAAAAAATATATATATTGTTAGCAAACTCGTGTAAAAGAGGGTAGATTTAGGTGAAAATAATTTACCACCAGTTCTCTAAAGATAATGCCTCAGACCTGAGAAGAACCGGCGCAAGGACGTATATATATATGTTGTTATAAATATTCAAGTAACATGCGAACATACAACCACCAACCACATTTATTTAACGGCTATTTTTCAATATACCATAAATAATATTGATTATTTATTTATTAAGCCTTATAGAAAACACTTTCAAACTTCATTATAATTTATTTAACTATAAAAAATTATTTGCAAGAGATTCATTGAAAGTTGAATTAACAAAAAGCGAAACATAAAAAGTCCCGAAATGTTTGTATACTCAACGAACGGACAATTGAAATGTAAAGTTTCTATTTCAGGTAAAAAAAACTTTTATTTGCCGAATGCCAGTCGAGTTATTGTTGGAATATAAAAAAATATGGTTCCATTTTCATTTAGTAGTAAGCCGGATGACCGTCGCATTTCCAGCTTACAGCTTAAAGTATAAGCCTGGAACGTGGAGATAAATGCTCGTCATGTTTGACGTCGTTTATGTATTTCTGCACAATGAAATATGGTTTTTATTATGTATATTTGAAGTGTGGTTAAGTTAAATAAAGAGATTTATGATTTTGCACAGATATTTAGTTTGTGATTTATATTAGATACCAATATTAGGAGTGTTGATGTTAAATTTTATTGTAAAAGTATGTGGTTTAAACATATCCATGTAAACTAACACTAATATACTATATACAATAATAATATTTATTATTATTATGACAAACAGTGTGACTTTAAAACCGAATGGTTGTGGGTTCGATCTCCACTCGAGGAGATGAAATGTTTACTTAAATTTATATTTCCATTTCTTCGCTCTGGTGTTAAGGCTAAGCGCGGCGTTGAGTTCTGCCACTCAACACGCAATGCCTCCAGAATTCGGCAGAAAGTGGGGAACGGAGTGTCTTAACACTATTCCTTCCACCACTCAACAAGATTTCGGAAATTATATATTTAATTATATTTTTTCATTTCCTCAAGAATTCAGCGGAAAGAGGGAAATGGAGTGTCTTAAAAGCTAACGAAGTCTCTGAACACAACGTTCCCAGGTTCCTTTTGTTCATCCTACTATGTGCAGAATACAGCGTGAAGCTAAAAAAAACTGCGCAAAGATTGAACCTACGAACTTCATCAAAACTAAACTTTTTAACTACTAATCTGTTTGAACATACGATCAAACAGATTAGTAGTTAAAAAGTTTAATTAAAATGTCTTAAATTTTCTAAAACAATAATTTAACCTAAACCCAAGGGCACTAGCTCGTTGAATTGCAAATAGCATCTCGTACATACATATATAAGTAGCTAGCTACCCAGTACCCGAGTACCCAGTACCTGCAAAGTAAACGTCCTTACAGCATCCCTGTGGAAATCCAATGCGGGCTCATCGCTTCCAAATTAATGGTAAGAAAAACAGAGAGTGTGTACATTGTGGAATTACGTTACAAGAGTAAGCTCTCAGAAACGAAATATTTGCTCGCTGTTATATCTTACTTGTATATTTGACTTGGACTCGTCATCATTCATTTTATGAAATATGTACATAGAAAGAAATTTTTGTTTTTCTGGTTTTAATTTTTTTTGGTCTATTGTATATTTAATTATTTGTTCTTTTTTTATTATTGTTGAAAATTAAGATTAATTATCTTATTTATATAAATACTTTGTTGCAACATATTTCAAATGGCTAACTAAATTAATATTTTTTATTTAAAAACAATTGAGGTAGGTATCAGCTTAGGCGATATCCAATCTTGAAACCTTAACTTAAATATCACGATACACGAATACAATTGAAGTTAAGAAAAATAAATATAAGTTTTAAAAGTTTAGCACTTTCTACAGATCGCAGTGAACGTTACCAAAATATAATATTATGATCGATCGACAGCTTTCACTTTATTCTAAGTGACAATCTGAGATGTTAAACAATACGACAGGTTTTTGTTACAAGATATTTCTAAAGAAATTCAGTTAATCACGAAATTGGGTTCTTTGAAAAACGTGATTTAAATGAAATACCTACTGTTTGTTTATAATGTACGAACAAGTAAAAAGAAAGTGTTTCGCCAATTTCTATTGCGATAGAATGTCTGTATTCTTGTATTCAATTTCTTGATTATTTACTAAAAGATCGTGCCAGATGATTGATTTGTTAATATAAATGAAACTATTCTAAGGCTATTTACGTCTTTAATATATAAAATGAAAGAAATCATTTGAAGGTTTTTAGGTAAGTTTTTGTAATTCTTTTGTGGATACGTTATTTTTAATAAAATATATAAAATGTCAATTTATGCGGCTATGCGGAAATACTACTTAGACACTTTTTGATTTTTGATCGAGTCTCTTGCAATATAAAAAAAACGAGTCAAGTACGAGTCGTAAGTTCTCACTTTGTACCAAATTTCATAACTAAAGGTATATGGGAAGTAATTAATGCTCGTATATTTTGATTGAGTAGACTTAGAACTTTGATTTTTTTTTCTGTTCTTCGAGGGACAGTAAACTTTAATATTTGTAATTAATTTCAGCTTGATACCTGCCCGCGATCCCGAGATAAATGGTCCTGACTGACGGACAGATAGACAACAAAGTGATATCATAAGGATTCCGATTTTTCCTTTTGAGATATGGAACCATAAAAAAGTATAAATAAATACATTACTATTGCAGCGGTACGCATAAACACAACATAATATGTGGAGCTTACGTGGGTATATCGCTGATTACTTAAAAGCAGTTTCTAAGTAAAAGTTCCTCTTAAAAGCAAAATTAAATTTATAGAAAATTAAAACATTTTAAAGTGCTTGTAAGATCTCATTAAATCTGCAAGGGATTTAAATCGCAATCTTTATTTACTTACCGACATAGAAAGTGAAGAAATTACTTAATTAATTTATTCATGATTATAATAATGTCAATGATTCATGGACTGTGAAGGTAGTTAGTTCATTTATTCATTCATTTTACTTGTTTGTGTGTGGGATCGATCCCACTCGTGGAAATTAAATATTTATTTAAGCTTATATATTAATTTCTTCGCTCTAGCGCGTCGTTGAGTTCTGTCACTCAATACGCGATATCTCCAGAATTCGGCTTAAAATGGGGGACAGCGTATCTTAACACTAAGTTCCCTCTTTGTTGACTTAATTTATTTAATTAACGAATTTCTTTTAAATTACACATATATAAAACTCTTTCGTTACTGAGACTCTTTCGTTACTGAGACTGACAGTCAACGCACAGTCCGAAATATGCGGCATTGAACGCTGTTGTCTGAAAAATAGATTATCTGGAGAAAACTTTTTTTTTATGGAAAAGGACAAGGCACACGAGCGTTCGAGTCACCTGACGGTAAGTGATTACCGCCGCCCACGGCCCCGTGCAACACTAGAGGAGCTACAGGTGCGTTGCCGGCCTTTAAAAACTGAAATCTGAAATGTAGGTGCTCTCGAAAAGAAAAGTAAGTAAACTCGAAAAAAAAGTAAAGTAAGTTAACAGGAATAAAGTTGCACTTACATCAACACGTTCTCACATGCATATGATCACACATATTTACATGAGATAACACATCCACCCATAAATGTGAGGGCATCCACACACACATCCACATGTGAGATGGCACATCCACACATCTGTGACTACGCACCCACGTATATGATGACACATTCAAAAAGCTTCGATGGAATACGTGTACATGCATTCTGAAAGGCCCGGTTCCGCTATCACCGAAAAAATATTAATAATATACATATACAATTGTTACTTATTAAGCTTATTCAAATCATTTTTTTTTACAATATATTCTTCGCATTGTCACAAATGAAAGAAATATATTATTCTAAGGCGCGTCGAAAGTCAATATCGTTATGTGTTTATTGAGTCGTGCTGATATTTGAATACCTCATAGTTCGATCGCGATTATTACTCGTAGAAATAAGGAAAATAAATATATCATTCTTTCAATTCATGTATATATATATATATATATATATATATATATATATATATATATATATATATATATATATATATATATATATATATATATAGAATATATACTGAATTTAATGTAGTTGTAATATAAACTTTTTTTTGCCGTCAAGGTTATGTTTTGCAATACTTAGTATAGAGGGTATTATGATAAATTTTGGAACCAGATAATTATCTGGTTCTAAAATGAGTGGACCAGTTTACAAATATAGAGGTTTAAGGGACGAAGATAAAATTTCACATGTCATTGTAAGTATACTTTTCTTGAAACGGGTTGAGTTGAAATTTTGTTTATTTTTTTAATAAAATTTCAACCTATAACTATCGGAATTAGTCCATTTAATCTCAATGAAAATGGGGATCCCGATTTAACAGCTTGAGTTGTCCTAGTCATATCTACTTCGCCATATCGAAATTATAAATCGAAAACTAAATCAATATACATAAAAAATAAACAAATTTCGTAAATAATTTCAAAAAGAATTAAGAAACTTTATTCATTTTGAGTATTTCATTAAATTAAAAAGCCTTCTAATAGCACCTTTGCCTGTTTAAATAAATTAGCGATTGCTTTAGAAAACTTGTTGCTAAGAAGTTAGAGCAGGCGCCAGCTTGTAAAGTATTCACAAATGCCTCGTTCCGTTATTGAAAGTGAATAAATAAAATCTTTAAGCAGAAAGCTGATATTTCGTACAACTCGTTTAAGTTATTACATATTAGTTGAGGCCAGTTGTGGCGCAGGAGCACAATTGTATAGCTGTAAAATCGACTGGTTGTGGGTTCGATCCCCACTCTAGGAAGTGAAATATTTATTTACATTTATATTTTCATTTGTTTGCTCTGGAGTCGAGGCAAAGCGCGGTGTTAAGTTCCGCCACTCAACATGCAATGCCTCCAGAATTCGGCGGAAAATGGGGAACGAAGTGTCTTTTTTTTTTTATGGATAAGGCAAGGCAAACGAGCGTGCGGGTCACCTGATGGTAAGTGATCACCGCCGCCCACGACACCGTGCAACACCAGAGGAGCTACAGGTGCGTTGCCTGCCTGTAAGGTGGGTTGGGCACCGGAGCCCGGCATTACCTGATGCGAAACGCAGTGGCATAAAGCCACTACTTCACGCCGGCTTTAAATGCCGGGGGTGGTAATAATCCGGTCGAGTCTGCCCATGCGTGTTGCCATTGCTGGCGACGTGACTCTACCACACGTACTTTAGTCGCCTCTTAAGACACCACCAGTACCAGGATGATCCTATTCTAGGCCGGGATCACACGGCACATACAGCGTGAAGCTGTTTATAATATTATTTAATATTATTTAATACGAACATAGGATAAATAAAATCGTAGTATGATAGAACAAATATTATTTGTTCGCACTTCATTATCAGCTTCAGCGGGTAGGCAGAGGCAACCTATTGTTAAGACACTTTGTGCCCCCACTTTCCGCCGTATGCAGGAAGCACTGCGTGTTGATTGACGGAACTCAACGCCGCGCTTTGCCTCGGTATTAGAGCGAAGAAATGAAAATATTAAATATTTTATTTCCTCGAGTAGGGATTGAATCCACAACCAGTCGCTTACGTCGTCGTTACAGTAACACATTTAAGCTCATACGCCACGACTGGCCCCAAACCATATATCTATTACAACAACTTCTAATTAAGCGTTAAACCAACTTTACACTGTTAAACAGCAATTAGCAAGCAAATATATAACTCCACACGCTTAAAGCGGTCATACTTCGAACTCACCTGTACTAGTGCCACAGTAACTTTAAAATTTATTTATCGTATGTTCTTACTAACTCGTGTAAACTAATTCGGTTAGTACATGTTATATGATGAATGAATTTATAATTTATTTTTGCGCTATGAAATGAATATAAATTTAAATATCTATTAATGTGACTGTTAAATAGACTGGTTGTGGGTTCGATCCCCACTCGAGGAGATGAAATATTTATTTACATTTATATTTTCATTTCTTCGCTCTCGTGTGCAACGTTGAGCTCCCCCACTTAACACGCAATGCATCCAGAACACGATGGAAAGCGGGGAACGGAGTGTTTTAACACTAGGTTCCCTCTGCCTACCCTGCTTAGTGCGGCATACAGCGTGAAACTGATTTAATTTTAAATTTAATTTATATCATTGACTCTTGTGGCGGAGTTTTATGTGTTTTGTATATACCTAATATACGGGATGATTGTGGATTTGATCCTGATTTGATCCTCATTTGTTTTAATTATTTTAATCTTTGTCTCTACGAAATGCTTCAATAATTCACTAAGAATTTTAAATCAAGAATCAATTAAGTTATATTATTATTATATTATTTTTAGTTATATTATAATGAGTTATATTAGCTAATTATTAGAAGGTTTTATTAACTTCATTGTTGTCGTTGAAATAACTCTCAATTTAAATCCACTAGTCCAAAACCCCTGGAATCCTGCTGCTCAAATGTTTGAAACTGTCATACTAGTATAGTTACTAGACTTCTGCCTCAATATACACTATAAATACACGACAAGAACAAATTAATAATCGCTTTTATAAGCAAAAACGCAAGTAGTAATAAAATATTAAACAAATTGCCGTCAAAAATAATATTTAACTGTGGCATTATTAAAAAGTTTATGAGTTCTTTTAATTGAAGCAGCTATATCGTTTGTAAAATTATTATTATCTCCAATGGAGTGCTACTCACATTACTGTCAAAGCTCGTCCTTAATCACGT
>DWMY01003063.1:0-10759 GCA_018249775.1 Heliconius hecalesia formosus
GGTTCTCATCCACTTCCATTGGTTGGCTGGAAGAGATTTCTTTTAGAGATAAGCCCGCCATTGTACACAATCTTTACAATTTTATTATTTCTTTGTACTTTTTTTTACGTGCAATAAAGAATATATATATCACGTTACGTTTTTTCACAAATTGAATATTTTAGTTTTGTCTAATACCACTACTTCAAAGTGGTTATAACAAGTGCATAGATTTTTTTATGAAATATTCATCACTTAAAATTTATATTTTTAAAAATAAACAGGCTTTTAGTCGGTCTCCTTAAAAAAATCTCCTTAAATTTTAAAAATACTATGTTATAGTAATATTTTAGGATCATAGCGTCGACGTCCAAATATGGGCTAAGTTAAAATTTTTATTTGTATTTTTTTTTACGTCCTAGACATTTTTTATTTTATTTTAGTTTTGAGCATAAGGATCACTTTATTTGATTTGTTGATTGTAGACCTGTGTTAATTTTTAGAGTTCTGTTTTTCTTTTAGAGTCCGTCTATCAAGACCCTTTTTCCCAGGAACACGTGGAGGTATGAAATTTATATCAAATATTCAGGTCTACTGTCTCTTGGTGCATAGAAATTAAGCTTGCATCATCAAGCATCGTTCTTGTTGCATATTATATGAAATTCACTGTATACTTCCTGTGGACCTACAATTCTGAAATTTGTAGTACAAATAAAGGGAAAAATCTAAAAAGTAAAAAATTATAGATATTTCATAAAAGTAAAATAATTACAAACTTATATTTGTAGTTCATTTCATACAAAATGAATCTATCCGAGTCTGACTTGCATATTTTTTTACAGATAAAATCTAAACAATTTAACTTATTTTAAATTGTTTAAATTTCATATTTTTATATTTCACTTATATTGTACCTAAAAGGAATCCGTTCCGCCGAGGCATTATTCATTCATTTTTTTTAATATTTTATTTAGTAAAATCAATCTATTAATGCTTAATTTCAGAAAAATACATTATTAAAAAATAAATTGAGTTTTTTTTTGTTTCACGCTGTATCCCGCACATAGCAGGGTAGGCAGAGAACCTGGATGAGTCACCAGACACTCCGTTTATATTAAGACACTTTCGTTTCTTTTCGCCGAATTCCGGAAGCATTGCGTGTTGAGTGGTGGAACTCACCACCGCGCCTTGCCTCGTTGTGTATTTAAAGTTGAACGCTGATACCACTGCGCCACGACTGGCCTCATGAGTTTCATTCAATTATTTAATTTTATTTATTTAATGAAAGTACTTTATTTTTTATTTTTACCAACCGTAGCTCAGAGGTATAAAGTGTGACTCACTAGCGCTGGTCTGGTTTTTTTATTATTTGTGTATTGAGGCCGTCACATCATAGCCTCTATAAGATCATCAGTTGTCGGTTCGATTTCCAATTACTTTCCTCGATCTGTTAAGAAGGCTTTAGAATCCAACAGTAAGTCGGAAACAGAAATGTCACATGTTAACATTACGTTCCCGGGTTCTCCTTGTCTAGCCTGCTATGTACGGAATACAGCGTGAAACTAAAAAATATCAGCTGACAACTTCTATTTTTCAGAAACCAGTAATTAAAAAATCAAAATGACCCCAAGTGGAAATCGAACCCACAATTTTCTATACAATTTTACACAACTATACCACAACGGTGTTATTTTATTAACTTTAAAAAGAATAACGTAAAAATCTAATACCTAGATCCATCTATACAACATCTTTTCTCATTTGCCGTGTGAACAGGCAGCTTAATTAAAAATTGTAATCGCTAAACGAGTATTAAGGCCACAGTGCGCTCTATTTACTTTATATCACCTTTAGCCTATCTGGGGCATATTTTCCTAACAAATTTTGTCACATTTTGTAGGGGAAGCGGAGAGAAGTGAAAAAAAAAAAGATTTACTATTTAAAAAGTTTATGTCAAAAAA
Source organism: Heliconius hecalesia formosus (assembly GCA_018249775.1). Taxonomy (NCBI): domain Eukaryota; kingdom Metazoa; phylum Arthropoda; class Insecta; order Lepidoptera; family Nymphalidae; genus Heliconius; species Heliconius hecalesia. The sequence goes on from DWMY01003063.1 coordinate 1,941, forward strand.
AAATAACTCGGGAATCAGCACAGTAGATCTACCAAATTTTCATTGCTTTTTGCCACTCTACACGCAATGTCTTAATGTCTAAAATTGGGCGGAACTTAAAGAAAGAAGTATTTTAACATTAGGTTTTCTTTGCCTACACCGCAATTTGCGGGACACAGTAAAAAAGCCAGTTGCAATGGAGGTTAGAAACCTCCCACACTAGGTGTTTCTGGAAGCGCAACAAAAACTCGTAAAGAGAAAAAATGTGTATGCATAACTTTATAGAAGTTATAATTTAATAAATTGTTTTCTAAGACCGTTTTTAAATTAAAAGTAGAAATTAAAAACAATTAAAACGGATCAGATTGAACGAAAGGATTTAAAAAAAATGAATCTCAGAAGGTAAACTAAATCTAGCTAGACTGGAGTATTACTATTTATTTAGATATAAGCTATTTCCCAGATCCCACGATCAACGTATATAATGAGAGTAGTATTTTTTTTTACTCTATATAATATTTTGCCCTGTATCCCAAGATATGCAGAGAGAATCCAATGGTAATACATTGTATTCTCTGCTATCTGTCCGAATTTAAACCAATCTATGTTAAGTTGCGGAACACAACGCCGCGCTTTACCCTGCTACCATAGCGATGGTAACGAAAATAATTCAATCTCCCGAGCAGGAATCGAACCGATAACCATCGAGCTTACAGTCATTTCATATACGATACTAGAACAGTATAAATGTATAATTTGCAGATTGTTTAAATATACTTAACCCTTTACTGCATGAATTTCTAAAGCGTTGAAAAAAAATGTTTTACGTTGGCAATAGCTTTAGTTAATAACTAGCGGCCCACGCACGGCTTCTTTCGCCCGTATACCACCTATATAATTTATAAATTCAATCATTTTTCGTAATATGACAAAGTGGAAGCACTACGTAGCAGCTTGCGAGGATGTCATCGGCGACAAGGGTTCCGTAAAAACGCACAACGGTAATTCTGTCTAGCAAGAGGTAAGGAAAATATTTGAATCAAACAAATCAAAATTAATAAATAATGAAAATATATAATTTTTGCTATTATAAATAACAAAAATCCAAATGCAGATTTTTTGAATGTATGCTATATATGTGTTCAAGTGAACAAAATGTCTTGTATGAGACCAAATATTTAATCGACAAAAGACTAGTTGTAAAGTATAGAAGTGTAGTAATATGAATGTAAAACTCCATAAATGTATTTTGCCAAAAACTTCCATTTTATTCTCTTATCGTTTTTTTGAAAATGAATCACTCGCACTTCAATATTGCTAAATAAATGTTTATTGAATTAAAATAGTTTCAACTATTTTATATTAAATAATTTGCAAATAAAATTAAATTAAAACTGCAATACCATACATGGGCCCAATGCGGTAAAGGGTTAAGATCATTATTTGCTTTTCAAAATGCATGCGGTGATAAGTGAATATATAAATAAGGACATTACGCAAAGTACTTCACGCTGAGAGCACGTGTAATACGTACATATTTAGACTGTCGATTCTTAATAACTTTAAGAACTTGCTTTGTCGTTGTGAGTAAACTGATAATAGAAGGTGAGATTTTGTGAATAATTCATTTTGTTGCATTTCTTTTATGTACGTTTTATGTGGCGGAACCCAACGCCGCGCTTTGCAGCTTTGTGTTGCAGCCAAAGCAAGACAATGAAAATAATAAATTTCTCCGAGTGAGAATCGAACCCATAATCATCGGATTTATGGCTGTGGCCACCACAATGACCTGCCTCACTCCAAAATTACTAATTTAGTATATCTATAGTTCTATATAATATACTTACATATAATAAAATTGTAATTGATCGCTGTCAGTCACGAGGAAGATATATATGAGAAATGATAGATATGAGAAAATCTATTATTCGGGCTTTTTTTTTATTTTTCTCTGTGTGTCTGTGTTTGTACACGCTAATCTCAGAATAGGCTATGTGAGTATAGTTTTCTGTATTAAACTTTACTATAAGTAAAAAAGCTATATAAAATTTAAATTATTTTATTTATATAAAATTACAACATTTTTTTTAGTAAATTGGCTAAAACATTAATTTTCAATATTTAAATATTATTTTTACAGAGATCATATTATTAGGACATATTTTGTATACGCTCATTTTCTAACTATTAATTCTTGGCAAGATCTAGTCTATATGTTGAAGATATATCCGACCTTAATAACAAGAAATAATTAAATGTGTATTCAACTAAGGTAGTCAAAAGTGATGAGCATTTTCCATTGACATACAAAACTTGAAGAACTGGACTATTTTACCATTAAATTAAAGCATTGACGAACAAATAAAGCAGTTAAGCTAAACTATAATAAATAATGAAATGACTATTAGTAGTAAGTGTTCAACGTGCCAAACATTTTTCATTTATATAAAAAAAATTAAAGATCTGAAATATGTGATACGACGAAGAACTAACAAAAATAACCCAGCTATATTATAAGAAATAATAAAAATCCGTCTTAACAAAAATTGTTCAGAATTATGGACAAATTTAATTGACAAATAAAAATAATTAAAAATTATTTATATACAGCGTTTGACTGCAATGACGATGGCTATGACTTAATATTCACTTTAAAGAAATAATTTGAAAAAATTTTTTAAAAAACCAACCAACTCCAAAATAGACTTCCTCATTTTAACAAAATATTTTTATTGCTTAAAAGCTGACTTGAAAATCTGACTTTATTAAAAATAAGCTTAAAACTGAGCTTTGTAATTAACTTGAAATTTAGTTCTGTTTACAATATAACTTAACTTAAACTTAACAACTTAACAGCTTGAAGTTAAAAAAAAAATAACCACCAACCACAATACATGAAGATAATAATAACAAGCCATTTACATTTCATTACTGAAATAATCAATAGAAATACTCGTAGTACTCTACTTCAATCACTTCACGATATCTGATAACAGCAGAACTATATGCTATTCTTCACTCGGGTATTTCTGCGCAGTGGGTTCATATAAAATAATATATCATACTAGCCTTTACGTGCGGCTTCTCCTCAGCGGTTAGTTATTACTACTTATGTATGGCTCAATGGATCAATACCACCCCCGGCATTTAAAACCGGCGTTAAGTAGTGGCTTTATGCCACTGCGTTTCACATCAGGTAATGCCGGGCTCCGGAGCCCAACCCCCACCCCTCCCTGGAGTATGATAGCGGCACTTAAAGAGAAACTACCCCAGGAGGGTACCAGCTCCTCCGGTGCTGGAGAATCCCTCCCTGAGTCTCTAAACTCAGGCCACCCTTCGAATTCTGGGGAGGGCACAGTGCCGCGCTATAGATATGACATGGGTACCTTCAAAAAGTGCGTCTATCTCCACCTTAAAGGCCGGCAACTCACCTGTAGCTCCTCTGGTGTTGCACGGGGTCGTGGGCGGCGGTAATCACTTACCATCAGGTGACCTGAACGCTCGTTTGCCTTGTCCTTTTTCCATAAAAAAAAATGACAAATACCAAGTACCTGAAGTAACTGTGACTGTAACTACATTTGATTACATAGAAACGATTGACAATGATATATTTTTTACTTTACGCTATATCCTGCACACAGCAGGGTAGGCAGAGGGAACCTGGGAACCTACTGCTAGGATACTTAATCCCCGTTAAAACATATCTTTTCCGCATTATGTCGCGTAAATGGTGGAAGTCATTAAATATTTAATTCCTTCGACTAGGAATACAAACCACAGTTGTCGAGTTCACATTCGCCCGCTTATGCCTCAACGGTTTCAATTACAGGCTATTTTCTTTTCCAGATGATATTTCTTATATGGACGTCAGTACTGATAGCAGTCATAGTACTGTATTTTAACAAGGTGTACTCCAGGTTCAGCGACAGTGGAGTGAAGCATTTCAGGGCGGTACCCTTCGTTGGCAACATGGCGGGTATTTTACTCAGGCAAAGGCATTTTTATGATCACTTAGACAGATTGTACCATACATTCAAGAATGAAAGGTTAGTTTTATCATATGTGTTATATGGTTTAGTTTATAGTTCTATTCCCTCTCGGGGGAGTGGTTATATTTAATTAATTTAAATTTATCTGCTTTGGAAAATGAAGTGCGACATTGAGGTCGCCACTCAATATGCAATGTCTCGAAAAATCTGCTTAAATGAGGAACGGGATACGTGTTTTCTAGGGTTCTGTCACCCAATGGGTGAAACGAGAACCAGGTTTATCTCATAAACCATGATACTTAGACAGTTGAAATTTTTAGAGATAATCTATTTCTGCTGCCGCTTTAACAACAAATACAAAAAACAGAGTAAAATAAATATTTAAAGAGGGTTTTCATATAACAAACATGTTTTTTTACAGTTATTATAGAAGGAATAGTACTTAGTAACTTTTTGCTTACTACATCGATTGGACTGTATACTCATTCAATCATTATATAAAATGCAAAAAAAATGTATAAGTAAGTAAAAAACTATATTTGGGTTCTAAAACTATAAATTTTGTCCCCAGATTTGTAGGCAGCTACGAGTTCATCAATCCTACAGTACTAATACGCGACATTGACCTAGTGAAGAAAATTACAATTAAAGATTTCGAATATTTCATAGACCACAGAGCATTTGCAGACGATAAAGTAGAGCCACTTTTTTCTAGGAATTTGTTTGCTCTAAAAGGTGCGACCAATATGATATGAACATTATATAATTTTTTAGGGTTCCATGCCCAAAGGGGAAAACGAGGCCCTATACTAAGACTTTCGTCCATCCGTTTGTCTGCTTGTGTCCCATGAACTATGAAAATAAGACATAACAATTAATAATTTAAAAAAAAGAATAAAATAAATATTTAAACGGAATCCCGTACAAATAAAACCGGCTAAATGCCAGTCGGACTCGCCCACCGACTTAATTTCAGGATTGTCAACGAGAAGTACAACTTAAAAAAGTTAATTTAAGTTTACGGGAATATGAATATATATATATAGAATATATGAATATATATAGATGGATGGGCTCTGGCTAAGCTAAGCCTAAATTTCAAAAAAGCTCAAGACCTCCATTTTTTACGGACCCTCGGTGGGCGAGCGCTTGTCCGTATTTCCCGTAAACTTACAATCTTGAAATTGAAACCGACGAAACCCTTTATGGGTGAGTCCGACTTGTGCTTTGCCGGATTTTTCGTAAATACACTTAAATAAACATTAGTATAGTTCAAGCTAGTTGTATATATGTATGTTTCCATGTATATTGTAGCTATTATCTAATTATATAATGTAAAATTTATGTTTTTATATATGAAAGTCGTATATAAAAACATAAATTTTACATTTAAATGTAAAATTTATAGTTTTTAGCTGAAAACGAAAAAATCATTAATTGCTAACTATCTAATTAGCATTTACTAATAATACTCAGGTGAAGAATGGAAGGACATGAGGTCAACTCTAAGCCCAGCGTTTACGAGCTCCAAGATAAAGCTGATGATACCCTTCATGGAGGAAGTTGGCGATCAGATGATCAGAGCTCTTAAGAAGAAGATCAGCGAATCTAAGAGTAAGTGCAAGAAAAAGATAAACAGATTAACGCTTTTTCCTTCATCTGCGTAAGTACGCAGAATGAATTTAGTGTTAAGATACACCTTTCAACTTTCGAAATGTTACGTATGGAGTGACGGAACTTAACGCCGCGGCTTAACTGCCAGAGGAAATTGAAAATATTTATAATATTTCAAACGAAAATATTAATTGTTATACGCCTTTTGAGTTCCAAACAATGACACCTCATATTCATATTACGTAAACCTTAATAACTTTTGTAGGGAGGGGGGAACGTACATAGAATCATTTCTGCATAAAAATAATAAACATATCAGTAGCTTCAAAAAGTGGGACTTCTTTTTTCTTCTTTGATCTTATCTAATAAATTAGATAAATAATAAAGAATATATTTTATTTTTAGCTGGATACATCGATGTAGACTGTAAAGATCTAACATCGCGCTATACCAATGACGTCATCGCGTCTTGCGCTTTCGGCCTCAAAGTGGACTCTCATACAGATGAGGAGAACCAGTTCTACAAGATGGGAAAATTGGCTTCTGTATTCAAGTTACGTCAAATGTTGTTCTTCTTCTTTGTTTCTGCGTGTCCAGGTCTTGCTAAGGTAAGTTTTTTTTAATTATTGACGGGTCCGTCTATTTTAATAAAAAAATTAGGATCTTTATACAAGTAACGGAGAACATAAATATGTATTGTTCGCGTTTCACGCAAAAATAATTGGACCAATTTTAATAAAATGTTTTTGTTATATAGCTAGTAGTCAGGCATTTTCTGTTGGCATAAAAAAAACAATGGTTTCCGAACCCTTACAGCCCAGCCCACCTAAAAAAAATCTTGAAACCTATTCAATGAATAGAGACGACCTATTCAATGAACAGAATTAAATCCTCTTAAAGTTTTATTATTATATATCTGTGCTATGTCTAATAGTTTTCTTTATTTTATATTTTGTAATTAAAAAGTAATATTAATTTACTTCAAATATAAAAAGGCAAAATTCCCTACAGTATTTTAAGATCTCTTTATTTACGAGCCGTACAAAAGATTTCTTCATCGAACTCGTAACTAGTACAATGAAGAACAGAGAAATGAAGAACATCATCAGACCTGACATGATTCATCTTCTCATGGAAGCCAAGAAAGGTATTATTATCTTATCATCCGACACTTATTCCACTTCCACTCCACTTACAAATTCACTCAAAGTACAATATTTCCAAAACTGGGTGGAAATTGGGAAAAAAAATGTATTGAAAGTTTGTTGTATCCTGCATGTAGCAGAATAGGTCCTTGCTATGTGCGGGATATAGCGTGGACTAAAGACAAAACAAACATTTGTTTTATAGTTCAAGGATTAAACTAACTAATTGTAGTAATATATCTGTTCTGAATTTTCAACCCATTTTTGTCCCATTGAGTCTGATATAGCAGAATCTGACATAAAAGGGAAAATTTAATATCATTACCCCCGATGTAGGGTCGAATATACAACCCTATGAAACATAAAGTTAAATACTTTATGTTTCATAGGATTCATTTATACTATAAATATTTTATTACAAAATGCTTTACTAATATCTTGTTAACAGGACGTCTCGCTCATGAAGAGAAAACAGGAAACGATGTCATCCAGGACACTGGGTTCGCTACCGTTGAAGAATCGGACGTCGGCAAGGAATCTATAAGCAGAGGTACATATTTATTAAAATTATTATATATTTTTGTTGTCTGTTTATCCCTCTCTTTGTTTGATACAGGCTGGTCTTCGGGACAGCTGAATCGATTTTTATGGAACTTCCACGAGCAAGCAATGTAAATAAATATTAATTTTCTTTTTTAGTTTGGTCTGACATTGACTTAACAGCTCAAGCAGTATTGTTTTTCATCGCTGGCTTCGAAACAATATCTATTGCGATGTCTTTCGCGTTGCACGAACTGGCCGTACATCCCGAAGTACAGGATAGATTAGTTAAGGAAATTAAAGAGGAGCATGTTAAGAATGGTGGAAAACTAAGCTTCGATTCTATACAAAACATGACTTACATGGATATGGTAGCATCAGGTAAGTTATAATTTTTAGGGCTATGAAGATTAAGAATAGAAAAATATTTTGGAAAAATGTAAATAAATTTGAACGTTGGGACTTGATCCCGCGCTATTTGAAAATCGTCCATCTAAGACCGTCCAGGCACTCTGCCCACCAAACCTTCTTCTAGTTCTTGTCAAGCTACGTCGCAATTCTTATTCGAGTATTACAACTTATTGGGGTTCTAATCCAGCTACGTTTAGACTCTTTTACCTTTTCTAAAGATATTTTTCAATATGAAAGTTGTTTTTCAGAAATTCTAAGACTTTGGCCGCCAATATTGGCTTTAGACAGACAGTGTCTCAAAGATTATAACATGGGTAAACCAAACAGCAAATCGACTAAGGACTTTATTGTAAGTAAATATTTTAACAAATATTTTTTTTACAATGCAATGTCTCGTAAATTGGACGCAATATGGGGATCGGAGAGTGTCACTTACAAGGGTCCCGCTGTCCATCCATATGTGATGATACAGCGTGAAGCTATGAAATATAATAATGCACAAGTATTTATCCATTAGGAGTTCCACCAGTCAATAGACAATGTCTATTAGAGTAACAGCTTGTTTATAGTAATTTTATTTATTCTCCATAGATGAAACATGGTGAAATACTTTCCATACCAGTATGGTGCTTCCATCACGACTCGGACTTCTTCCCAGATCCCTACAAATTCAACCCTGAAAGGTTTTCAGAAGAGAATAAGCATAAAATCAACCCCATGGCATACATGCCATTTGGTATTGGCCCTAGAAATTGTATTGGTAAGTATTTTATAGAAAAAATTTGTAGACATGTAGTATACAAGATGGAAACGACTGCTCTTCTTTTTAGAAAGCAGCATATAGGATAAAATATTTCAAACCCATACCTAAAAAAAAACAAGATTCCTCAACAGCTTATACAGACGTAGGATTATTATTTTTATTTCCTGATCTTTATCCATACTGTATTATGTGTAACGCGGTTACGAATGATACCAACAACGTAAACACCTACTACTAAAAAAATTTAAAACAAAAAAAAAAAAAATCTTAAAAAAAGCATTTATTTGAACGCTTTAGACGATTTGACTTCAAAATAATAAAATCTTTGTAAAAATATTATTTACTTTTTAGTTCGTTGTATAAAGTCGTTTTTTTTTT
>DWMY01003064.1:0-10758 GCA_018249775.1 Heliconius hecalesia formosus
CGCCAGCCCGTCACGTTCATTCATAAATACCTGAGTCAGTGTGCAGCGATTTTTTCAATTGAAGCCGATACAACAATACCACATTCGCTTGCCGCCTCCATACATCATCGCAATTGTTATACCGTAGGTACAACCTAAAATCACGTAGAAGGTCCCAGGTATAGAATTTACAATAGCAAATGGTAGACGGCGGCAGGTAACAACTGAATCACACAGGATGTCCAACAAAAAGTTGCATTGAATGAAACTCCATTCATAATATCCTTAGCATTTTTATCATAATCCTTATGTCAAAATTTGTCTTTCTCCTGAATAAATGATTATACTAAGAAGTAACAGCAATTATTCAATACATTTATATTATTATAGTAAGTATTATGAATCATTCAGTTAGAGAATATATTTTATATCTTTAGGCACATAACAAAAATTTTCGTCTTGTTTCCCAGCGTTTTATAAATTAAACAATTAATAACAAAAAAATAAATTTTAAAATTATAAATACAACACAACTGTAGTGGAGGCATGGGAATTTATTTATCATTTTTATTGTTATAATCAATGTTTTTAATATTTTTAATATATTGTGACTATTAAAGTATTTATCTTGAAAATAAAAATATACATAAAACTACATTGGTCTTGCAATATTATTAGTTAAAAGTGTAGGTATATTACAAATGTATGAAAACAATCATATATTTACTTTGAATATTGTTATATTTATTGTATTTTTTTATTCAGCCTTACGCCGTCCAGCATTTAGCAGAAAAAGCAAAAGGAATCTAGTGTTAACACTCCCCACCTTTCGCCGAATTTTAGAGACATTGCGTGTTGAATGGCGGAACTCAACGCCTATAAATAATAATAATTAATTCTCCCGAGGGGTCGAGCCCACAACCGTCGTATTACAGTCACACATTTGTACCGCTGCTCCACGACGTACTCAAAAAATAAAAACTGTATTTACTATTGTAAAATACTACCTTGTAAGCAAATAATAATACTAAAATTCCTTGAAAGGTTCACGCGTACATTCAGGTTACCTCTCAAGTATATTTTATCGTGTGGCGCTCATTATAATAATGAAGTAGCAAATGATGGTATAAGAAATAGCATATGGCGTGTGCGCATGTGGCTGGCACGCTCCTGGCTACAGCTGTCGGTGCACCTGGAGTTTGTGTGGCTGACGTTACATAGACCACATGTCGCAATATATGGCTTCTATACGTCAATATTTCTAAAATTTATAATAATATAGTAATAAAATAAACGTAGGTACATCATGTCACATTTATACAATACTATCTTTTTTTTTCAGCTTCACGCTCGATCCAGTTTGAGCAGAATTCTAGAGGCATTGCGTGTTAAGTGGCGGAACTCGACGCCGCGCTTTCCCTCAACAACAGAGCGGAGAAATTAAAACACTAACTATTTCATTTTTTTTAGTGGGATTTGAATCCACAACCTGTCGCGTTTACAGTCACACGCTTGCACGCACTTATATGATAGTATTTTATAGGTACCTACAGCTAATTACTGTCACAGTTCATTATTAATTTATAAGTTAAATTTGAATTACTAACATATTTCACAATAGAATAAATTACGTAATTATACAAATTTTATGTATTTGTTAATTTTACGGACGTGTCATAAATATGAACAATAAATATTTAAGTTTTCTACAATATTAATTTGGCCTATAGATATTTTTAGTACCTACCTACAAAGGTTCACCAAATACCTATAAAGAGAATATGTATAATAAAGAGAATATTTAACTAATAGCATATCGAAACAAGTTATAAATTTAAAAGTGTTATATTTTCCTTTTCCCACTGTATTTATTATTGAAATCGTTAAGTTTGTTTTTAATATGTTCAAACAGTTGTAGGATCTCAAAACTGCCATTTATATTCTGTTGATAACATCCATTGAAGGAAACGGAAACGAAAGTATAAGCTGTGAATCATTGTAATGTAAACAGTTATTACATCCGCTAACTGACGACTTTTTTTATTTAAATCACTGGTTCCCAACCAGTGGTCCGCCTAAATATGGTCCGCGGACGATTGAAATTTTATGACTAGGGATGGTGAGGCGAAGTTTCTGTTTGATTAGCACAGTAAATTTTTACTATACCTACGTGCATAGTGGTCCCTGCTACCAAGAATGATATAAAAGTGGTCCTTGATCAAGAAAAGGTTGGGGACTCCTGATTTAAATACATATTACATAGGTATATTTTTGAGTTTGTAACTGTTTAGCTTTATTAATCTACGAAAATAAACTCTTGCTACAGCAATCTAATATATTTTATTTTTCGTTATTTTCACAGAAGATGTTTCCTGTGTATATAATATCAAACTGATTCATTACTTACTCAACTTTGATATTAATAAAACCGGCCAAGTGTAAATTGAATTCACCTAGGAAGGGTTCTGTATCATTATCTATAAAAATTCTAGTTTGTTGTACAAGTATTTACATTACATTTGTATATGTATAATTATTCTGTTTTTTAGAATTAGTGGTAATAGCGACAACCGAAATACATCATCTTTAAAAAATTTCAACGATCACTCTATCACAGTTCATAATATACAAGTCTGGTGATAGACGGACAGACGGACAGACAGACAGCAGAGCTTTAGTAACAGAATCCCGTTTTAACATCTGGGTACGGAACCCTGAAAAAGAGAGAGAGAGAAAGAGATTTTCGTCAAGTCAAGTAATCGCTACGATTACATTCATATTATAATTGAAGGCCTATAGTAAATTGAAATGAGTAATATTTATATATATTTTCCATTTACGGGAATAAATAAGAGATGGAATCTTACAATGCTTGTTGCATCAACTTTCTACTTTCTGTGCATTTTTAATAAATTGTGTAATGGTTGTACATGTAGAATTCTGGATATACTATTTTATGTATGGTATATAGCAGACTATATAAGACTTAATCAAAAGTTTTGTTGTGTTAAAGCTGGGCCAACATATAAGTTTTAATTTATTTTCTAAGCTCTGAAACAGACGTGACGAAGAACATATACAATAGACAGTTAAATTATAAATGGAATTTTAAATTTAAATAGTTTCATATTGTAGAGAAATTTATATGATGTAGGAAATTTATTAGAAGCTAAGAAATAACAGATAGGCACCAGGTACTCAAATCATCATCACACAACTCTCCCAATAAATCTAGACCAAGCATCGTTGTACAAAATAGAAATTTGACACCCCCCACTATTTTATTTTGCTGATTGCATGTTATGGTAGGCTAAGTGATAAGATGCTTCACGCTCTATCCCACATATTAGTATAGTATATGCAGAGGGAACCTGGGAACCTAGTTTTAAGACACTCCGTTCCCCATTTTATACTGATTTTATTTTTGAATGCTGAATTAATTTTAGTGTTGAGTGCCGGAAGTCAACGCCGCGCTTTGCCTCGATACCAGAGTGAGGGAATGAAAATTATTTACAGTCGCATTTACAGTCGCACTTTTGTTGCCATGGCCTCTCGAGTGGCCTCAGTGTAGTGATAAGTGTTTTGTAGAAAAAAAATATATAAAAGACATAATAATAATCAGGCCAGAAGCCAGTCGTATCGCAGTGGCACAAAGTGTGACTATGGACGCAACTGGTCGTGGGTTCGATTCGCACTCGAGGGAATAAAATATTTATTTAAATTTCCATTTCTTCGCTCTGGTGTGGAGACAAAGCGTGGCGTTGAGTTCCGCCACTCAACACGCATAGCCTTCAAAATTTGGCGGAAAGTGGGAAACGGAGTGTCTTAACACTGAGTTCCCTCTGTCTACAGTGCTATTTGCGGCATGTAGCGTGAAGCTGATTTTTTTAAAAATAATAATTAGCATCAGCGTCCTTTTAAATTTATTTATTGGAAAACGTGTACAAAATCAATGGTATAAAAGTGTCGAATCTCATTATGAACTGTCACAATATATCTTCACCTTTAAAATTCACATATAATGAAGACCGAAGCTATCGACCGTAATAAATAACCAGAACTCGAAGCCGCCCAAATTAATTTCTTTGTTTTTAACGACGAGTGACCGTGATAGGGATCTCGATAACCGAAGTCTCGGGACCATTAAACCTCAATAATGACTATTCGGTGATCAAATGCTAGAGCAACCTGTGATATTAGAAAAGTCCTGTATACGGTAGGAACTGGCCACGGTAGGTATTTTCTTTACAAAATTGCCATACATATGTATAATATAAATATACTTGTATGTTTTATATATATATTTGATTTAGAATACTTCCACTCCATGCCTGATATAGAACCTTAAAAGTCCAGCTTATAAGAAATAATTAATTGCGTCGTTAATAAAAGTTGTAAAGCTTAATAAGTATTTTCCATCGACATATAAATATTAAAGGTTTGGAATATATGATGAAGAGCTATAATAGTCCAGCTTATCATTATCTTATCTATACTAATATTATAAAGTGGAAGAGTTTGTTTGGTTGAACAAGTTAATCTCAAGAACTACTGGTTTGATTTGAAATATTAATTTATTAATCGAGGTAGGCCATAGCCTCCCTTTTTATGTTTTTCCACTTTTAATGTTTGGGACCATTAGAAGTGGAAAGAACTTAAAAATGTGGAAAAAAAATGTTGAACTTGACAGTTTCGATTATAGCTAAGCAAAAAATTCTTAAAAATTCCGTGACAGCATTTGCCTATTTCCTAAGGATAACACCCACAGTACCACTTTTATATTTTACAAACAATAAGTGATATTTTCGAAACTATTTTAAGCATTACAATATTATCCAATTAAATAAATTAGATACCTTGGTTATTTAATATACGTCAAAATTGTCTTCAACAGCTATAAATAAAAATAGATATTTTAGAAGATATCAGAGTTTTAAAATACGAGAGCAGAATGGTCGTCGCGTCGCGCGTGGTGCGACTCGCGGGTGTCAGCGGATGCGGGCGACGGGTGTGGGCGCGGGCGGCGGGCGCGGCGCCGTAGCGCATACTTATTATACCCAATGGCTTTAAATATATTATAAATATTAAAAATCTGTTTGATTTTAATAGAAGACTGAAGGCTATATAAAATTAACAGTTTCCATGTACATAATTCACTGTATCTGCAGTCAGTTATCGGACTCTTAGAATGTATGATGTAAAACACATGCACAACTCTCTATTTCGATAGGACCATGCGGGTGAAACCGCAGGAAAGCTAGTTATAATATAATTTTTACGAAAGAATCATTAAGGGTTATATCAAAAAAGTGACAGATACAAATCTATGTTCTTTTTTTAATTTTGTAGATATAAAACTTTACTAATGTGTAGCTATTAGGGCCGGATCCATGCTGTATTTGACTAAAATCATATTTATAACTTTCTTTACTTTGAAGTCATTAGAATATTATTTTCTACATATTACTTATTGTTTAAGTTTGTGCACACAGATACAAGAAACAGAAATTTAAATTCTTGAATTCCAAACTTAAGTAAAACAAAATATCATCTATGTATATTTTATGATTTATAGATTTAAAAAAAGCGTTACGTTGCCTTCCTTCTTTTCAAAGTTGGCTAAAAATCTGTTATATTAGTTTTAACACCTATAGCTTACCCGAATAACATGATAGTACATCACTAGCTTCATATAAGTTATAATATATAATAAAATGCCCCTTTACTCCTAATCGTTGAGGAGTTGTGTTTCCTATCATCATTATCAGCCCAGTAATGTCATCAGATTATGACTTGGAAACCACATAGTACGCACCTATATAATTTAAAGATTTATTCATGTGATTCTGTCACGTAATGGGACCAATGGAGAAGTATATTTTTTTCAAATAAAACAAGATTTTTTAAAATCGGCTCACAAATGACGAAGGGATCAGCAACAGACACACAAAAAACATAGTTGTCAAATATAGAACCTCCTTTTTTCCAAAAAAGAAATCTTTTAAAATATGTTACTATTTTATAATTATTTGAGATATCCCTGATAGGTTAGCTAAAGTATACAATGATGTCACTGTCAGCAGATAATGCACAGATCGATGGACAGCCGAACTTATTTAGAATTTCTAATTTGGATACTGACAATAAACCCTAATTGTATCAAATGCTTACTTAAATATCACACGGGCATAATGACATTTTCCTTTTTAAAACAGTCACTATTCTAAAATGTCTACAATTGTATAAGAGTTACTTGTTTTAAATATGTAAGGAAAGAATACAAATAAATAAAAAATACGTATGCTCCCTCGGTATCAATAGAGTCAGTGCGGATTGGGCTACTAGCTATCTCTAAACGGCACAGCAGTAAGTTAACTAAGAAAATTAAGTTAGCACAAATCAATCTTACACAATATTATAATTTATATCTAACATTTTCATATATTTTAACCACACTGTCTCCGGGAGGCTGAATTTTCCAACGTAAAAGTAAAACAAATCATCCATACTAAGATCTGCAAATATCACTGAATCAAAGAACAAAACGAAGCTTTTCTCATCACTATATCAATTCCCACGCCTTGTACAAGCTCATACATATTCTCACTAACGCAATTATTATTTCCCATATTTTTTTGTCAAACGGATATTCCACTTAACAGAATATGAGTAATCTAGGCGTAAGCGTCGAAATACCAGTCCGGCTGGTCAATTGAGTGAGTTATAAGCGTGACGAGTTAATTAGAAGTTGTATGTAGATCACTGAAAATGTTGTTCACGCTCTATGTGATAATAGAATAGTCTATTTTGCAATTCTTCCCACGTTCTTTGTAATTAAGATTATGTATTTTTTTTAGCTTCACGTTGCATCTCGCACACAGCTAAGTAGGCAGAGAGAACCTAGTGTTAAAACACTTCGTTGGGTTTTGGGTTATTGGCTGGTGTTATAATACTAGGTTCCCAAGTCCTCTCTACCTAAGCTGCTATGTACGGAAAGCAGCGTGAAACTAAATAAATATTTCTCAAATAAAATTTTTATAATTGTTCTAAAATTTAATATTTTATTTTAAAGTTTAAGATATAATAAAAAAAAAACAGCTTGACGCTGTATCCCGCACACAGCAGGGTAGGCAGAGGGAACCTAGTGTTAAGACACTCCGTTCCCCACTTTCTACCGAATTCTGGAGGCTTTACGTGTTGAGTGGCAGAACTCAACGCCGCGCTTAGCCTCGACACCAGAGTGAAGAAATAGAAATATAAATTTAAGTAAATATTTCATCTCCTCGAGTGGGGATCAAACCCACAACCAGTCGATTTACAGTCATACTTCGTGCCGTTGCGCCATGACTGGCCTCTAGATAAGATACAGAGTGATAGATAATGTTACAGAGTGAGTGAGTCTAGCCCTTCTAGAAATACATGAATAAAATAAATCTTATTCGACAACTACTATATGAGTCAAATTAAAAAAGTCGATCATATTAAATAAGATGACTATTTACTCAATCACATAAGCATATAGAGAAGTTGTGTTGAATAGAAAACGATGACATTGAAATAAATTTAGGCAAAAGCGCTATCTCGAATCCCTCAAGCGATATTTGCACTTCTCGGCGCGAACAAAGCGGGCTGAACCACTGCAGGGAACAAAATCAACATCCTCCACCTCGCGTCACGTATTTATAATCCCACATTCGCTTCCTGCTTTTTGTTGCTTTTTGCCCGAGCTTAATAAAAGGTATTAAGCAATTTAAAAGAAACTCATTGTGCGCACCGCCCCTGTTTGCTTGAAAAAACCTCAATACTTCTATTTCTTTTTTGAAATACCTACATAACGTCTATTCTACAACGGGCGTTGTTGTTATTCTATGTGAACATTTGATAAATAGTTACTTTATTATAAAAACTATTTTTGTCCCATTGCAAACGTGTATTATAATTATGCAAACTTAAATGGAAGCTATTTTTTATGTATTTACAGTGTTAGTATCTAGGAAAGAAAAATATTTATTTAGAAAACGTATGAAAATTTTAACGTAGCGGGATTTGAACCCGCGCCTCTTTTAAACCGTCTAAGATCTCGGACCATTAAGCCATACTTTCTCATCAAGCCACGTCAAAATTCTTTTAAGCTTTGTTACAATTTATTTATGTTGTTCGCATACGCGCGCGAGGCGCATGTTTCAAGTCCCGCTACGTTCAAACTTTAGAACGTTGTTTAAATAAATATTATATGGAAGTGTTCTAAACATTATACATAGATTTTTCAAATAAATAACAATTGATATTAATATCGAAATTGATGCCAGTCAGTCAGTAACCGTCAGAGGTTGTAGGTCCGATTCCCTCGGCGGAAAGTGGGGAGCGGAGTGTTATAACACTAGGCTTCCTCTGCCTTCTCTGCTACATGCGTGATACAGAATAAAGATGAAAAAAAAAAGAATTATTGTTGTGGGTTCAAACGCCACTCAAGCGAATGGATAACTTATATTTCCTTGTTCCGGAATGAGAAAGCGAGGCGTTAAGTTTCGCCAGTTAACACGCTGTCTCGGAATCTTCCTTCTTTATCTATATACTTTATAAGACGTGAAGCTAAAAAATAAAATGTAAGTTAAAAAATTTAAATATTTTTATTTTTTATATCAACAAAACGAAAACGCTTCTTGTGAAAATATACAACAAAAAAATCGTGTACAGCGATACATTTTAAATAAACAACAAGCAAATGCGGTCGCTATGCGCTACAGTCGAGAATGTCCAAATATCTCCCAAACCGCATTCGTTCATCTAGGGTACACCAACTAACTACAAGTATGTAAACAACGCTGCCCGCAGAGAATAATTTTTGCTGCAAACTCGCATTCGGCCAAGTCTGAAAAGTTGAACTTTTGAACTAAGCACTAAAAGAGTTTAACTTGCTCGACGATTTTGCCATAGATTCATTGACCGAGCGATCGAAATTGAATCATAATAATTTGATTGAATCTGAATAATAAGAATGGTTCATACAATATTTTAAACACGTGTTCTGGACGCCAAATTCTGTATATTTAAATTACTTTTTATTTTTGAATTATTTGCAAATTAATAGAACTTGGTAAACGACGATACCATTCATGGCTTAATTTGTAATTATATTAATGTATGGTGATGGTGATGCTTGTGGAACGTTGATGCTGTTAAGCTTGATGTTAAGTTTCGCAAAACAAAACAATATATTATATAAAATTGACATCATTGAGAAAAACAAGTTGTGTAGAACTAGGACTTTTCTCAATATGTCGTTTTTACGACATGTCGTTATTTTATTTAAAAAAAATAACAAAGTTTTTGTTAATTTTTTAAATAACAGAAACTTGTTTGATTGTTTTTAAGTATGTTTACAAAACATTGTAAGAATAGCATGAGCTAACCTCAAAATCAGAGTGTGTCATCCGAATCGCTCCTACATTTTTCATATTTTTAAGCGTCTCTATCATAAAGCTAAACATAATTTCATATTTATGTTTTTGGTATCATCTATTTCTATAGAAATATCTATAAACACTGTTCATTTAATATAATATAGATCGTATTCAGGGTAAAACCCCGATAGTTACCTCAGCGAGATAGTTACCTTGGTTTTGAATACACTATGTTAGAAATGGTAACGCCACTGATGTCGTTAGCGCCTTACTGTAATTATTGTAAGGCCTTTTAAAAATACTTGTAAAAATATTTTGAAAAAGATTTTTAAAATTAATATTTTATTAGATATATAAGATAGAGATAATAAATTTTAATAATATATAAATGTTTAGTTTTACTATGTTTGACTGCACAAAGTGATATAAAATTACATTAGTATAATTAAATTCCTAAAATGAATTCTATTTACATAATATTACTATGAGTCAATGATATTGCCAACAATACTCGTTTCGTAAGCGATAAACCACACGACAAAGGAGCATATTTGAATCGACAGGTTAATACATGTTTTAACAAGACTATATGGAACTAGAGTTTGGCCAAGTTAAATACTTAATAAATAATTTATAATTCTATAATATAAATATACTCTTGGATTGTATAAAAATTTATATGTTACTTACAAAGGGAAATTCGTATGTATCTTGAAACATTAATCTATTTTCTAAAAGTAAAATTCCGATTGCCCGTTTCAATTCTTGTATATCATTTCAGTGTAAGAGTTATCAAAATCTCAAGATGGATTGCTTACTCCTCTAAATCTGCTTAGTATTTAGTAAACATACAAAATAGGAAACATTGAGGTATGACTAACGTAACGTCCCGTTTTGAACGAGACTATCCCGTTTTTCGCTTGTGTGTCCCGGTGTCTCGAAATATGGCACCGGGACATATAAATGTCCCATTTTTTTGAAATGGCACTTAAATTATGTTGAATGACGTTTCGCCGCGAATACACATATAAAAAACGAGAGCCACCCTATAAAAACGAAAGCACAGCCCAAAAAAAGAACAAAAGCACACCTCCTAAAAAAACGGACCCACTTTAAAAAAACACAAGCATTTCTCTAAAAAACATGAAAACATGAAAAAGTGCGATGTTCCATTTTGAGCCAAACCAAGAATCATGACGTTATGTATGACTGTATGAAACAAAATTTTACAATTCCTACCACAAAAAATCTACTAAAACACTATACTAAAACTTTCGTTGACAACCCTAAATATTTGTATCGTTCGTATTCATGTTGACTCACACTAACTTAAAGTCCGATATTTATGACAGGATGTCTCGAACACCACTCATGT
>DWMY01003065.1:0-10757 GCA_018249775.1 Heliconius hecalesia formosus
TGAGAAATACTCTACATAATGGTGAAAACCGCATCAAAATCCGTTGGGTGGTTTAGAAGAAGAAAACGTAGAAAGGCCAGACAGAGAAAAAATGCGTTCTTATTTTATAATATATAGAGATAGAGATTATATTGTATTGGCCAAATCTTTAGTTTTCAATGTTTTGTTGTTTGACGTTGTTTGTAAAATGGATTATAAATATTTTTATGATGATACAAAAAAAATGAGATTATATGATTATAATATAGAACGAGATTTCAAGTTTTAGGATTTTCCAATGTAATTTGACACTCTCTCACGCAGCCACGTAGTTCTTGAAATTTCTTAATAATAAATAGAGATTTGTGGAGCAATATATAATCTATGTTTTAACCCGGAGTTTTAGCGGAATCGAAATTTATGTGGAAAAACTTCTTTTGCATCTTGCACGTAAGTCACGTTTTACCCTAGCTAGACAGATGTGAAATAACTAAACATTATTATATTAAATACGAAAATCAAATAAATTCCCAAAGCACTTAAATTACGATCTATTTACTGCATCCATTTCAATCCACTTTTAGGGTTTTGTACCTGAGGGTAAAAACGATAACCGTATAGGATCACTTTGTTGCCCGTCTGGCCGCCTGCCAAGACCATTTTACTTGAGATTGCATTGAAATATCAATCTGACATTAATATCAGGTATTCAGGTGTACGGTTCTTTGGATCATAGAAATCAAGCTTCTAATACAACGCAGTCAAAAGATATGAGCATTTATGTATCGTTTTTGCTTCATTTTGTAATTATAACCTATAGTGTACTTTTTACCTACGGTTATGAAATTTAAGACGAAGAAAGATCTTACAAATAAAGGAAAAAATCCCAAACGTGAAAAAATATTATTTTTAAAATTTTTTAAGTTTTATTCCACACTAAGGAAAGAAAAATATTTATTTAGAAAACGTATAAAAATTTGAACGTAGCGGGACTTGAACCCGCGCCTCCTGGGAACCAACCAGGTCGTTTTCGTGCTCCTCCTCCGACCTCCTGGCATTATTTTCGGGTGAAAATTAGAGGTCAAGGGTTAATTATTCTGTTATATGCGGGAAACTGCGTGAATATGAAACTTTATATTACATATTTTTACATTACTCACTTTTACTTCCGCTTACAATAAAATTATAGAACAAAAATCATTTTATACCGAAGTGTGTAAATTTTGTATTTAAAATATGTGAAGCGTTCATCCGAACAAAAATAATTTTAAAGTCACGCAGCATCCATAATTTATTCAAAGCAAATTGTTTATTTGTGTGAAGAACAATATTTAAAAGGAAACATTCGTTTTGAAAATGTGAACCATCTTTATAATTGGCGGTGAAACATTTTAATTACAAGGTCTTTGATTAAACAACTGTCTTATGACGTTTTAATAATGCTTTTACTTAATTTGTGAAGTTGATGTATATTTTTCAAAACATTAAAATATTAACATTAATTGAGTGACCTGTCGTGACGCAGGGGCACAAGTGTGTGTGTGCTGGAAGCTTTTTTCTATTTTTAAATGGTTTTTATTTATTATTATTATTATAGATTAACATACTTAACAATCTCAGATAGGTGCATATTTAAAAAATGGAATATTATAAATGTGGTATAAATTAACTTTTCTTGTTCTTATCCCACTTTTGTTCGTAAAATCACTCTTGGCCCTTTAATATGCACAAATTCTATTGTATATAATACTAGTAGAGTAGCGGACAAATGTCGCATGAAGCTAATTTTGCACCAATTATGTTAACAGCTACCTGAAGGCGATGGATGTAGAAGAACTCGCTGCCAAATTCAAAATAAGGTTATTTTTATCAAAATTTTATTGCTCATATTGTTACGATTGGTTTTACGAAATTGCAAGTAAATTTAATACTATATGATCTTCTGATTATTTTTACATTCTATGACATATCTGATTTTGATCTTATTTTGTTATGTCAGCGAGAATTTTCAAAGAAGCATTAACGATGTTTGTGACAAAATTGGTTTATTGTGTCACGTAATTTGTACCCGAATTCAAGTGAAGCAACGTTGGTGTCTTGTTACCTTTTGAGGAAATATTTTTTGCAGGTTAATACATGACAGTATATTTTTTTCTATATAGTAAGAATAAATAATCAATAACCGCTCTGGTGTCCAGATAAAAGCGCGGCGTTAAGTTCCGCTTCTTAACACGCAATGCCTCCAAAATTGAAATAGGGAACGAGTGTCTTAACACTAAGTTCACTCTGCCTACCCTGCTGAGTGTGGTATACGGCGTGCAGCTGATATAATATTGTTAGAAATCGGAAGCGATTAACGTTTTTAAAGAAACACGTCAAAAACACACATCGTCTATATGATTCTAAACTATTTTGAAAGAGATACTATGTAATTGCAATAAGTGATATGTATCACCTACTAACAATACTTCACACTAGTTTCCTTCCAATAGGGGCCGTCACTAACAAGCGAGTGCCCCTGATTGACCCAATTCCACTGCTTTTATAGTTATTTTCCACCTAAATCTACCCTCTTTTACACGAATACGCTAACAATATAAATATTATTAGCGAACTTTTGTAAAAGAGGGTAAATGAAGATGGAAGCATTGGAAGTGTGTCAATCGGGGGTAGTTGTTTGTAGGCAATGGCCCTTATTAAAAGGAAACTCGTGTGAAATATTGTTATTAGGTGATACATATCACTTTTTTCAATGACATAATATCTCTTTCCAAATACTTTAGAAAAACCGTTAACCGCTTCCGATTTCTAACATCAGAAGTGGGATACGCATGAAGTTTTCATATGTTTGTGTATATCTTCGCCCAATTGGTAATTTGGATTGAAAGTTTGGTATTCTTAAAATTAAAAGCTATTTCTTATTATAAAATTTTACTGTTTTTCATAAGGTCAAAATTGTTATTGAAAAATGGAAGGACTAATTTCGTAATAATTTTATTGTTTTAGTAATTTTATTGTGGTTTCATAAAGACTCGAAAAATGGATCTAATCGAGGACGAACTGTCAGGTTAAACCGAGCGAAAATACAGGTCTGTGCATACTTTGAGAGTAAGTTAACCATTCTTAACAATTTTTATAATTTTGACTCCTTATTGAACTTGAATTTTCAATTTGTAAAATTACGTTATTGTGTGCATGTATGTGCATGTATGTGGTGACCTAGAAAAGACTCGTGTTAGACTCTGTTTGAGCGTAGGGGTGATTAGCGCCCAATATTAATAATGTATCTCCTATCTCGAGTTAAGGACAATCTACGATTATTCCACATATCTATCCAATCTCTAACCTGCATTTCAATAACCAAACCGGGCAATGTCAACTTATGTATAACGATAGATTGTAGGGCCCTCCTTGCCATATCGATAATTTCGTTTTACGTAGAAACTTTAAATTAACGAAATCCTAATATATATATATATATATATATATATATATATAATAACAAATCTTTAAGTCCCAAAATATAAAAAAAAATAAACACACAATATTAAAACTCTTAAATGAATATGCGTAAGTGCGTAAAATGGAACTCGAACATATTGTCATCGGGCAATGTCAACTTATGTATAACGATAGATTGTAGGGCCCTCCTTGCCATATCGATAATTTCGTTTTACGTAGAAACTTTAAATTAACGAAATCCTAATATATATATATAATAACAAATCTTTAAGTCCCAAAATATAAAAAAAAATAAACACACAATATTAAAACTCTTAAATGAATATGAGTAGGTGCGTAAAATGGAACTCGAACATATTGTCATTTTGAAGATTCTTCTAATGTCTTTTATAATTTTATAAATTATTGTTAGTTATAATGTATCTTCATTAGTAACCTATTTTCATGTACATATATATTGTTTAGCATAACTCGAAACGCCATAAACTAACAAATAAACTGAAGATACTCCATTTTTTAATGTGTTAGAAATTACAAAAAATACTACTACGATGGATTCTGGCACTGTAAGTATCGTATTCATAGTTTTGTTTAAGAAGTTTAAATAGTTACGCATGCTTTTTGCGAGTAGAGTAGTTTTCTGTGAATATATATACCTATATAATTTGTCGAATTCATAATAACATTAATTAATATCGTTTTGTTTGGTAGGTGTCATATTGTTTATTGTTATGTTTGATAGTTTAAGACTTGTGCTAGATTATTTCAACTTATTTTAATGAATGCTTTACTGAACAATGAACTAATAAATACTTTTCTTATTTCAGTGAATTAGAAAACAATGATGGTGACCACTGCAAGAAATTTAGCTATCACTAAATGTTGTAGCTTATAACAAATATATGGAAAATAAAGCTGATAAAATTACAAAACATGGGGCTCAAATTAAGAAATAAAAAATATTAATATAAAGAGACAATAAAAAAAAATTATAGGTTACATTTTTTATATTAAAAAAATTACAAAACATATTGTTTTTCTTATACACACCTCCAAAAAACAGTAAAAATATAATTTAATAACAATCTTTTTACTTCTTAAGTAATTACATAAATAGAAAATATATTAACATTTACTCATTTTATAAAGAAATGATTTATGAAAGATATCCTTTCTGTGATATCTTCTACTAGAGTGCTATCTCTGTTATCTACTATCTCATGAAGGTTCTTCTATTTCTGGTATTTCCTTAAAATTAAAGTCTCTGCAAATGAAGTGCCATAATAGGAAATTGTCTTTCAAATGTCCTAAAAATATAAAATTTTTATATTAGATATATAATTAATGAATACAAATAGGTTTAATACCATACTTATTTAGAAAACGTATAAAAATTTGAACGTAGCGGGACTCGAACCCGCGCCTCCTGGAAACCGACTAGGCGCTTTGACCACTTAGCCATACGTTCTATGTACGTTCTACGTATGGCTAAGTGGTCAAAGCGCCTGGTCGGTTTCCAGGAGGCGCGGGTTCGAGTCCCGCTACGTTCAAATTTTTATACGTTTTCTAAATAAGTATTTTATCTTTCCTAAGTGTGGATTAACACTTTAAAAATGTTTAAAAAGGTTTAATACCAGTTACACATAATATTAATAAATAATAATAGATTTTTTTATTTATTCAAAATTTACTTACACTTACACTTTAGCTTACACTTTAAAATATGGTCCATACCCTTTTTTTCATATCATTTTTTTATGTTTTTTTTCTCTAAACCTAAGGTTAAATAATGTCTAAACCAATCTAATTTTATTAATCTTGTAGATTTTATACTAATAATAAGTTATTATGATACCTTTCTATTACATTCCTGGTTTATATTATGCACTTCTTTGCAGTTTTGTTTTACTACTTGGATTAAGAACTTGTCATAATGTTCTGCATCACATTTTGCTATATCAGTAATTGAATAATTTTATATACCTGCAACAAAATAATATTTTAGAAAAATATAAGACAGTAATTTAGAAAATTAGCAACTAAAATTAATAAGCCCATAGCTCAAATTAAGAAAAGAAATAGTAACAGAATTAAATATAGAAAAAAAAGTTAGCATAATTTGCCTGCTTTGGAAAGAAAAACTTTTAAGAAACTTTATATATATATGAATAATACATGGTGATTGGATCAATTGCAGCAATAGCTCCAGGAAAACCCACCAATTTGATAGAAATTTTCAGCATTCTATTGATATACTATTATATGCTCACTACATATATTTGCAATTGCTGATAGAAATTTTATAACATTTCCATTACTATAACTTGAAGAAATATCACTCCACATATTTTTTTACTATCTAAACATAATTAAGTATAAATGCAATATTGCAGTCTGAAAATATAATAATGTAAACCCCAAAAGGTCTCGGATCGCAATAAGCTGTCATTTTTACTATCGAACCTAATGTCAAAATGAACAGATCGTTTATTGGCACGCACAAGCTGTAATTTTCATACAAACCTCAATCTTAATCTCCCGTTTGTCCTCTCAAAGACAGATTGACGTTAAAGATTGAAAATGAAGTACTTCGATTGGTTATTGGCAAGCAATACTGGAAGTAATGGATTAGGATTGATTATTAATATCGGGCGTTAAACTCCTATCATTTAAATGTTAAAATTTAATGCATGTAATTTGTATACATGTACTAAATAGAAATTGTTTCCACAATTAGAGGTTGTGACCAGTGTGAATTAGAGGTTATGCCGCTCCCGGCGGGAGGTGTGAGAAGGCGCGAGGACGCTTGCCCGTTAGGAGAGGCCGTGTTAGCGAACTCTTGTAAAAGTGGGTAGTTGGAGATGAAAAAGATGATAAAAGTAGTGGAATTGTGTCAATCGGGGGCAGTTGCTTGTAGGCAACGGCCCCTATTGGAAGGAAACTAGTGTGAAGTATTGTTATTAGGTGATACATATCACAAGCGTGAAGTTGAAAAAAAAATATATCAACTTTGGAACGTTTATTTTAATTATTCTTGATATTTTCATTATATCACTTTATTTTTCATATGTAGCTTTTTAAAATTTTGACGCTCCCAGAAGATATTTTCTTAACATGAATAGAATAAAACAGCAATTTGTGACGTATATTATAAGCATTTTTAATGAGCTTTCTAAAAATGTAATATGAGTTATTTTTCAGAACGTTTTTTACCATATACTAATATGTTATATTGTTTGTAATTTATAAGCGAGCAAGAAAAATAATTATTTTATTATATACCTACTATACAAAGAAATGGCTAAGTTGAAACAAATAAATAACTTCTTCGGTATTTAGCCAAAACTTTGGACTGTAAATCATTCTATGAATGAATAAGGATTTTAAAACATTTAGGGTATTCTTTAGATAGAAAAAGGAATTGAAAGGTGCAAAAGATTCTAAGAATAATCATTATAATATATTAATAATAAATTACTCTGTGACAACATAGTGGTACAGTTAAGATGCAAATAAGAGTTCGAATACTATTCGGGGGATTTAAATTTATATCAAAAGCTTTTATTGTATAGACCGACTCTGTCGATCTATCTTGCAAAATGCACAAAGAAAAAAATTATGTACTAATAAATATAATATCAAAGTTTATACTTGGAAATTATATCTGATATTTGAAAATGTTTATTAAATGCACTATGCATTTCGCAATGCACACTTTAACTCTTTTTTTTTTTATGGAAAAGACAAGGCAAACGAGCGTTCGGGTCACCTGATGGTAAGTGATTACCGCCGCCCACGACCCCGTGCAGCAGCAGAGGAGCTGCAGGTGCGTTGCCTGCCTGTAAGGTGGGTCGGGCACCGGAGCCCGGCATTACCTGATGAGAAACGCAGTGGCATAAAGCCACTACTTCACGCCGGTTTTAAATGCCGGGGGTGGTAATAATCCGGTCGAGTCTGCCCATGCGTGTTGCCATCGCTGGCGACGTGACTCTACCACACGTACTTTATTCGCCTCTTACGACACCACCAGTACTAGGATGATCCTATTCTAGGCCGGGATCACACGGCACAAAATTAAACTCGACAATGTACATGTAGTATATATGCTATTTATTTTATTTAAGTATATTTTGTCTTTTTAATATTTTTATTTAATTTTCTTTTGAAAAAGTTTTTATTATTTTTAATCAATTAATTAAAAATAAATAAATCAGCTTCCCGCTGTATCCCGCACACGGCAGGATAGGCAGAGGGAACCCAGTGCTAAGACATTTCGTTCAGCACTTTCTGCCGAATTCTTGAGGCATTGCGTATTGATTGGCAGAACTCAACGCCGCGCTTTGCCTTGACACCAGAGCGAAAAAATGGAAATATAAATAAATATTTCATCTCCTCAAGTGGGGATCGAACCCACAATCAGTCGGTTTTACAGTCACTCAATTTAGAGCAATAAACAGTCCCCATCGTTGGAGCCTCATAAAATATTTTACGACAATTCTTAATAAAAAATACTATAAGTCTAACATCGTTGGTGCACTATAATATCTTCGCGCAAATGGCTACTCTAATTCATCAGTCACTTTGTCCGTAAACGCTGTTCATATCATATCATATAATATTTTATAGGTAGCTTATTATTTTGGAGAACGGGCTGTGTACATATTAATTAACTATGAGGGAACCTAGTGTTAAGACACTCCGTTTCCCATTTTCTGCTGAATTCTGGAGGCATTGCGTGTTGAGTGGCAGAACTTAACGCCGGGCAAAGCCCGACACCAGAGCGAAGAAATAGAAATATAAATTTAAGTAAATATTTCATCTCCTCGAGTGGAGATCGAACCCACAACCAGTCGGATCTTGTGCCGACTGCGCTGTGTGCAATTATTTTATTAATAATTACAATAACATTTATTAAAAAAAAATAAGAGTCTTGACTAATAAGGTCCACATAAAAAAAGAGAGAAAAAAAGGCTATTTAGTTAAATATATATATATATATATATATATATATATATATATATATATATATATTAATAATATTTAACTAAATAGCCCTCGCTATTTTAAAAATTAAGAATTCTTATTGTAATGTATAAATTACAAATACTTATAAAAAAATAATAATTAAAGTTAAAAGATACAACCAAAAGTTATCCTACCTTGTTAAAAACTACACAACAAATAGTTTTTAACATATAAATATATGTATTATATTTACTTGTATAGTAATTCTCGTATGTTATATAAAATTGATCTGTAGTAATATGTAAATGTATTATTGTGATGGATGGGATGCCAGATATCTTGTACTTGCGGTTTCGCTTTAGGTACATAAAACTGACACAGATTTATGGTATGTTAATTCTAGGAAATAAATTATATCAGAATTAACTAAAATCGCAAATAATGTACGAATTTTACTTTAATAATGAAGTACTCCTTGAGGCCATCGTGACGATAGATGTTTGTATATTTAAACATACAAATACAGGAATTGGTATATAGAGGTAAATAAAATAAATAAAAAATAATAAAAATGTTTATTAATCGGACAACCAATGATCCAAAAATATTAGTAAATAAAAAAATATTTGTAAAAACAAAAACCCCGACTGCATAAAACTAAAAAGAAAATAAACAAGTCCAATAGTTTATTAGGATGAACAGTCGGGACCTATTTAAATTACGCGGGGTTCCTGGTAAAGATTTTATTGATTGAAGAATTACTTATAGGTCCCGACTGTTAATCCTAATAAAATATTGGACTTGTTTATTTTCTTTTTAGTTTTATGCAGTCGGGCTTTTTGTTTTTACAAATATTTTTTTATTTTTCGTTATTTTGTTAGAATTCATTATGGTTATCATAATCATACCTATAACTTTTTAAAATCCTCGTAGTAAGCTCTTGAATTTGAGACCCATATTGTGGTATTCAAAATGAAAATATTTTTTTTCACTAAGTTCAATGGCGTCCCACAGCCGCCATGATTGTTTTTATTTAACGTCACTATCTAAGAACACTTAGGCTGCTAATACAAATCTAACGATACCTCAATTATGTAAATCCGTTCAGCGGTTCTGGAGATATGAGGTAATAAAGAATAATATATACATACAAGATACGCGCAAAAAACATAACCCTTCCGTAGCAGTCGGGAAATACAATAAAGCTTAATATCTAGTGTTAGTACTCAATAACTAATAGTTAAATAGTAACAATAACAAATTTATTATTTGATTTTAATTACTCCGCCTTGGAAAATAAACATTATGATTAAAATGGAAAAGTAATAAAAAACTTTTATGTTACTACTAACGACCCGATCACGATTTCTTCCGCATGTCAGTTTGAACTACATTATTATTAATTTACTAATCTGCATTACTTTCCTTTTATAATAATAAACTAGTACTATTTTAAGTTATTTTATTTCACGTTTAGCGTTAATATATATTCGTGTTACGAAATTTCTTAAAGTTATTGTTATCGTTCCACTTTTTCCGCTGAATTACGGAGGTTTGTTGACTGGCGGGGCTCAACGCTGCACTTTACCTCGTCACCAAATTAAAGAAATGCAAATATTTCCTCAAGTGGGAAAGAAACTCACAGCCTGTGGCATATAGCAGGGTAGGCAGTAAAATAGTAATATTTAGACACTCCATTCCAGACTCTCCGCCGAATTTCCATTAGGCATTGCTTATTAAGTGGCGGAACTCAAATTATTATTTGATTTTTATTTTATAAAAATCATAATTTAGCTGACAGTAACTGCTTACATGGGTGTGTCTAACGTGTACGGTACCAAGCTAATGCCATACGCGCCTTCTCTGGAGGACGCTTAACAACTGTTTCACGAGTAGGACGACAATGGTTCCCACAGAACCTAAATGTTACACTGACTTGTGAATCGGCGCAGTCTCCAAATGAACCCTGTTACTTGGCAGGTAGATCGTATTCTTATTTTTTTTTAGAAAATTAGGCACAGGGAACTTGGGAACCTAGGGTTAAGAGACTCCTTTCCCATTAAAATACTCAAGGCATGAACTGAATTGAAAGATAGTAGTAGCTTAAAGATAGTGAATTCCACCACTTAACACGCCTCTAAAAATTTGGCGAAAAGTAGGGGGCAGAGTGTCTTAACACGAGGCTCGCTCTGCTACCCTGCTCCGTGTGGCATACAGCGTAAAGCTGAAAAAAAAATATAAATACAAACTTTATTGTTTCATGATTTTCATGAAGCCTTTACTTTGATTTACTGATACTTCAATAATATTGCATGTATTTTATGACATGCCATTATTAACATGACGATAAA
>DWMY01003066.1:0-10755 GCA_018249775.1 Heliconius hecalesia formosus
TTCTCATGAAATTAAAGGAACTTTGTTGTATTCAAACCCAAGAAGAAACAAATTTTTACCTTTGTACGCAGAGAGACAAAGAAATATGAAGGATGTATGAAAACGAAAGGCACAGAAACAGAATATTTCTGGGATCTCGACTCGCCGTCCACTGAGAGGATTCAAATCAAATATCTTTTGTGCCGGACGGAAGCGTCCTCAATTGACTAGTATATTGAAATGTTAGACTTTTACAATCGGAGCTCGGTCAGAATCAAATGTAAAGAAAATAATATGATGCATAGTGCGACCGTAAAGGTATATAAATAAGGAAGTATATATTTTTGTAAGCTTAGCAGCATGAGATAAAAGGTTAGTGTCAAGATACTTCTCGTCCTCCGCAAATTTGAGACACCTCTTTGTCTGTCCTGAAAATAATTCATTTTCTTAAGTGCTGATCAAGGCTACAAACATTCCGCTTACAATCAGTAACGTTTTAATGATAAATTATTCATTTATTATCGAATTGGGATTGAATTCGCAACCATCGCATTTCAGCCATAGAGGAATTTAAAATATTAAATATATATTTTTTCCTGGAATGGGAATCGAATCCCCAACTTGTAGCGTTTACAGTCACACACTTGTGGGCACAAGTGTGTGACACGACTGGTCTCAAACCAATACTCAGTAATTTTATATAATGAGCTACACATAAAAACATTAGCATATCTAAAAGGACTATTACTGCGAAGCAAATGTCTTTACTTTTTCTTTTTTTTTAAAGGAGTAAAAAAAAATAAAGTTATTCGAAACACACGTCAGCACAGTTTTCTCGCTAAGGTCGTTTGCGGTTTTTTCGCATCGGCCGGTGCTCTTTAAGTGTTTCTGGACCGCTAATTGCTGCTAACTGCCTGCAGATTATGCTGGAAAATGTCCGGCAAAAGGAGAACTTTTCCCCATTATTTGCCATTTCGTACGATATTTTAAAATTTATTACGCGAGGATGATTCGAGCGCCGACTCTCGGGTACGCTATTAAATAAACTTGATAAAGAATTATTCAAATATTTTGATTGCTCAACTTATTTAGCGAAACAAATTAAAAAAGAAAAATTTTAAGTTCAGTTCATATTTGCGTCCAAGTTGTTTTAATAAAAGCTGTGGCGGTCAGTTCTGTAAATAAAACAAAGTTACTGTCAGTGGCAATGTATTTTACGTGCTCATATAACAGAAAAAGATAGCTTAGATTTCTAATGATAAATAGAATTTTTATTTATGTTTACAG
This sequence comes from Heliconius hecalesia formosus, assembly GCA_018249775.1. Taxonomy (NCBI): domain Eukaryota; kingdom Metazoa; phylum Arthropoda; class Insecta; order Lepidoptera; family Nymphalidae; genus Heliconius; species Heliconius hecalesia. Next base: position 1,267 of record DWMY01003066.1, read on the forward strand.
CTTAAAAGTTTAACGATATGTCAATGATTAATTATTCCGTCGAATTGGAATCAATCTGTAACTATCGTGTTTCAGTCAGACAATCTCCCACTGTGCCACGATATCCATTTTCATTGTACAAAAGTCCGAACACAGTCTTTAAATATCACATAATACGACATTCCAAATCCACATTGGTGCCACTCCACATTGGTGACATAAAAATAGTGTATGGGCAACAAAGAAACTTCATTGGAAACAGAGGCCTAATCAGCTGTGGCGGCGAATAAAGGACCTAAGAGCACAGATTGAAGATGACATCCTGAATATCCTTTGGCAAGGCCATCTACCATTGTCAGCCCTTTAACTTAAGTAGGTACGTATTTCGTAAGCTTTATGCCGCACTCCGCAAAGTCACTCCGTTGAGTTCTGCCACTCAATACGCAATGCCTTCAAAATTCGACAGAAAGTGGGGAACGCAGTGTCTTAACACTAGGCTGCTGTGTGCGGGATACAGCGTGAAGCTGATTTATGCCGCACTCAATGCCAACACGTCTACACTCGCTAGCGGATACCGTAATAATAACGTGGTGCCGGTCGGGTACGAGATTCTATTTGTTTGTTTATATTTGCCAATGTATGTATGAATGAGTGACTGTATAGAATGAACTATGAGTTCAGTTCGTTCCGTTCTTTCCTCACAGATTTTAAAGATCTCGAGGACTTCGTAGAAATAGCAGATATTATATGTCAACTGCAGATAAAATATGTAAATTAACACATTTTTACTTAAAAATTAAAAGAAATGTCATATTTTACATAATATGTCACAAGTCGACATATCACACTTCCATCTCAAGACGCGAGCGCGTCTCTGACAAGTTAATGAGCGTGACTTTTCTAAACTCCTGCAACTTTGTGTGCTTAAACTTTGAACTCGTATTAACAACGTCATATATATCAAAGTCAGAACAATCCTTCTTACGGAAGTGAACTGAGTAAGGTTTGAAATTATGAATTTTAAGTTATACTAGTTGTGTCACTTGTCTTTGCTTTTAAGTTTTAGCTCTCACGCACAAGTAAACATTAACTCTTAACAGTCTGTTAAGAGTTAATGTTTACTTGTGCGTGAAAACAGATCTTTCAGCGTTTAAATAATATACACATAATCGACAATAACTAAGCAGCTCACACATTACAGCATTGCGCCTTTTCCACTCGAGTGGGAATCGAACTTACAATCATCACGTTTACAGTCACTAACCCACTGCGCCATCTACCACAATATGGTACAATTTTATATTTTAAGGCTTTTTTAATATATAAGTATGCAATAAAGTAAAAGAAAAACCGTCCTCAGTGTCGCTGTGAGTATTCAAATCGTAGTTCTTTGTGTCGGACGGATCATAAAACTGCCTTTTTGCTTTGACCGCGCGGGTTTATTGAAAATACTTATGAACTTTTTAGAATTGAAAAGCGAAAATTGTATAGAAATAAAAATATATATGTAATTTCTTTGTAAGATTAATTTTAAATATATTATAACGTGTTATTAACGCACTAATATAAATATGAAATAATTTTCAAAATAAAGTGATTCCATCGATTACTACGGAAAGCAAAATCTAAGACAATTGTCTATGTTGCTAGACTCTGCTCAACGGCCCCGCACAAGTCTTAGAATTTTAAAATTAAATCAGCTTCACGCTGTATCCCGCACACAGCAGGGTTGGCAGAGGGAACCTAGTGTTCTGTAAGTATTGCTTGTTGAATGGCGGAATTCAACGCCATGCTTTGCCTCGACACCAGAGCGAAGAAATGAAAATATAAATGTAAAAAATATTTCATTTCCTTGAGCAGGGATCGAACCCACAGCCAGTCCATTTTACAGTCAGAGTTCGTGCCCATACGCCACCACTGGCCTTTTTTCGTATCTATTTAAAATACATTGCTTATTTTGTTATTTAAGTTTAATAATTAGCTTTAGCTTCACCCTGTAACACGCACACAGTTTGTAGACGGAATCTAGTGTTAAGACATTCCGTTCCCTAATGTCCGTTAAATTCTGGAGTTCTGGAATATTGGAGCCGAATTCAACGCCGCTCTTGTGAACAGGTCGAAGAAATTAAATTATTAATTATTTACTCGGGTGGGAATCGAACCTACACAGGTTGTAGGTTACGCTCACAGTTTTACGCTTGTGCGTCTGCGCCAGCACTGGCCTCAAAAAATAAAAAAATATAGATATTTACAAAAAAAATATTTGTTTGAATCTAATTTATGATAAGTAGAGTCGGTTGTGGCTCATTGGCTCATCGTCTGGCTGTGACATGAAGGAATTAATTTTTTACAGTCCCTTTCCTCCTGTTTGTCCTCTTTTTCAAGACAAAGGACAGGGTCAGTGCCGCAACTCAACTCATAATATCTCAATTTCTGGTGATAGTTGGAGAACAAAATGTCTTATATCTTGATTCTTTCTGCCTACCTTGCTATATGTGAGATAAAGCATGAAATTGAAAAATATCTTATATCAAAGAAAAAGAAAATTCTAGTAAAATCTTATTAGAATACCATTGAAAATGAGTTCAAAAGTTACATAATAAAAAGGGCAAACACAAAACAGCGTCGAGTTAAAGGATAAAACATACAATTTGCGAAAGCCCGTTCATTAGCGGTTTTGAAATGATGATTGTAAGTAAATTTGTACGGAAACAGTCGTGTTTTTATTCCGGCTTCCGTTATTTAATTATATATTTTTTGAGCGCTATGTTGTTTTTTTTGCCTTTATGCTGTATTCCACGTTTAGTATGGTAGCAGAGTCAATCTAGTATTAAGACACTCTGTTCCTTAATTCTCGCCTAAGTTTTGAAAATTAGTGTGCGATGCAGAACTCAACCCGCTCTTCGTCTTGTTACCAGAGCGGGCAAATAAATATAATTTTTTCGTCTAAGTAAGCATGATGATGGCCTCTAGTAGTTTAACAAAAGCCAGATTAGCACGCGACACTGACTGAAATATTGAATTATATCATAATTAAAATTATTTAACTGGATTAATCGCGTATATTTAGTATTATACATTGAGTTCCTCCGCTCAACACACAATGCTCCGTAAAATTCGGCAGAAAGTGAGGAACGGAATGTCTTAACACTACGTACTCTGCTATTTGCGGAATACAGCGTGAAGTTAATTTAATTTTTTAAATGAAACTATAATCGGATCACGAGTAGACTCTATTCGACTCTATAATAAATATACACGATTAATTCGATTAAAGAGTTCAATTTGAAATGTGTAAATATTCACAAAAACAAAAGATCTTATTATTCAAATATTTTTTTAATAATACACATTTCTTAAGTATGTAAGTCAAGAAATTCCGCTATATCATAATAAAAAAAAAATATAACGTTTCATTACATTTATTCCGCCAATTCTATTTTCCGAGTCCTCAGCATAAAAGGTCCGGCATAATTAACACAATTCAGCATAAAACTTTGCGAAAAACTCGATGGGAACGAAAATGAAATTGTGTTTTCCTCTCTTCATAAACTTTAAATGTATTTTTTGTTCTTCGAAGCGTGGAATTTAAGGCGCCGATGTAAATCAGTTAGAGGGGCGTCTTATCTGTAGATATACTTTGTTTTTTGAATTAATCAATAGCAAGCTATATATTTATGTATATTTTTTTCAGCTTCACACAGTGCTAGGATACTGTGAGATGCTGAGCTGAGCGAGAGAGAGAAGGCAGAGAGAATTTTATGTATTTTTTTTTCCTACGACCGGCTATTTTTCGAGGCATCGCGTGTCGAGTGGTGGAACTTAACGCTGCGCTCTGCCTTAATACTAGAGCTAAACGAGAATAAATTAAAAGCAAACAACTTTTTTAGAGAAAGCTTTTATTTAAATGCTCTAGAAAGGAGAAAATAAATATAAATTATAACCTCCCTATACACAAATTATATGATCATAAAAGCTTGTCGCGCGATTTACTTGTGTAAATAAACTAGTAGTTAATTATTTAAAATCTGCTAAGTTAAAATTTTTAAGATTTCAATTTAATTTAATATTAATCATCGGTTCCGGCGCAACGGTACGTCTGAACGATCTGTCTGTGTACATGACGATTGTGGATTCAATTCTCTCTCAGCTTCAACACTCATTATTCCTTCCGCCTACCCAGGTGATACAGCGTGATTAAAAAAAAAAGGTAAAACCTCCTACACTATGAATTAGAACCCACAATCATCGCGTCAATCTAGACGTGTGATGTCGCACTGCATCACAACAGCGTCTGGCACACACTCAATAGGTAGTTGTAATGCATATTAAATAGATGTTCAGCGATGTCGATGGAAGCACAAACGGCAGCTACAACCGAACTACGGTTATTATATGGTTAGACAGCTTGGCATCGGGTGACGGCATTTGAACGAAGTGTTATGCGATTGACAGTAAAATGGTTGTTGATAAGCTTGTGGTGTAAGGGATGGTATAGACTGGTTGGAATAATTGAATTAATTTTTTTTTTGTATGTATTGTTTTTTTTATGCTAGCTTGTTTGATTTGGAGGTCGCCTTGGTATAGTGACACAGTGTATGATTGTATACGCGATGGTTGTGAGTTCGATTCCCACTAAATGGAAATCATTAATTTATTTTATTTCATCACGTCATTCAACCTGCAATATATCCAAAATTAGGCGGAATTTGGAGAATGGAGTGTCTTGACACTATGCTATTAGTGGAATAGATAGCTAGTTAAAAAAGTAATTTAGAAAAAGTGACTGTTATTGGTATCCGTAGTAGGTAAGTAATTTTATGCGGTAAATTTGAAATTTAATAAATGAAATATGTTAGTAAAATATGTTAGCCTTTTTAACGTTCTCTTTTTACATATCTACAAATCGTTACACCTGTATATTTACTATAAATCAACGAACAGCCTATGAAGCAAATTGTGAGGAGAGACAAAATACATAAATTCAAGTAATTTTATTCCAAAAAATGAAGTTACATGCTTCATTTTTTGAACGTCAAATAATTTACCACCAGTTCACTAAAGTTAATGCCTCAGACCTGAGAAGAACCGGCGCAAGAAACTCAGCGGGACCTATTTTTTAAAATCAATTTTATACAAATACACATTTAATTATCTATGACAATGATACTTTGAAACAGACTGGAGCGAACATTTCATTCCCAAGGCGTGTTATCATTTATATAATCATTCATTTGATGATAACCTTTAACACACAAACGTCTTTTCACAATTTTTTTAAATCGTGATATAGAAAATTCTCTGACGTTTTCTGGGATCCTATTGTAAAAGCGTACACATTGTCCCATGAAAGAATTACGGATTCGATGCAACTGAGTTACAGGTACAAGATTAAGCCTATTTCTGGTGTTAACATTATGAACATTACCAATTTAGGTAAAATTTATTTGTAAAAATTAATGTTTTTTTAACATACATAACATTTTCAAAAATATATTGAGATGTAACTGTCAATATATTAATTTCTTTAAACTTTTGCCTTAAGGACTCTTTAGGACCTAATTTATAGATTGCACGAATAGCTCGCTTCTGCAAGACAAATATTGGTTGAATACCGGCTGCATTACCCCAAAGTAAAATCCCATATGACATAATACTATGGAAGTAACTGAAGTAAACAAGTCGAGCCGTTTCTACGTCAGTTAATGCTCTAATTTTTTTGACCGCGAAATTCGCCAGTCCATCAATATGGGGTTCCCACTGTAATTTGGAGTCTATGGTGATACCGAGAAATGCCGTAGAATCGATAGGATCTACGGGTTCACGATTCAAGAGTACATCGGCTTTAATAACTTTCGTGTTAGATGTTCTAACACGAATTCATATTTAAGAAGATTTTTACAATTTCGAAAATTGATTTGTATTATTTACTATATGAAATAAAATTAAAATAAAATGGTTATGTTAAATACTCCATTTTCGCATTTCCGCCCGAATTCGAGACATTGCGTGTTGAGTGTCGGAACTCAACGCTGCAACTGATCCATCAAATCGCCAATAAAACTAGAGATCAAACCTATTTAGTCGATGCAAAAAAAAGACAAATTAATAATTTTTTATACTTTCCATTGTAAACATATCCTAACAAAGCTATGTACATGTATGTAAGTATAATGGTCCTGTTTTATGTTATAGAAGAGTGTTTAGCGTTGAAATCTAATATTGCAGACAGTTCATGTTTGGTCATAGTTCTATAATTTGTTGGGGTTTTATGGAAATAATGTATATAACTCTATATTTGTATCTATTTAATAGTGACTATCATGACGCAGTGGAGCAGTGATTGTAAAGGGTCGATGTAGGTTCAATTCCACGCAGGGGAGCTAATTAAATGAATAACTTAATATTTTTCTAATTTGTCCAGTCTGTCAACATAAAACGTGGCGCTCATACATTCATAGTGTCATAGTTGGAAGGTGTAGGTGTATTTAAAAATATGTACTTTAATGTATAAATAAAAAACAAAATCATATTTAGGTAAAAAATCAAATAATGTTAATGTTATAAAGAAGTGAGGCCAGTCGTGGCGCAGGGACACAAAGTGTGACTGTCCGAATGGACTGGTTGTGGGTTCGATCCCCACTCGAGGAAATGAAATATTTATTTAAATTTATATTTTCATGTTGTCGAGGAAAAGCGCGAAGTTGAGTTCCGCCGAGTGGCGAAACTCAATGTCGCGCTTTTCGTCGCGCCGCGCCGAGTTGCCTCCAGAACTCGACGAAAAGTGGGGAACGGAATGTCTTAACACAAGGTTCCCTCTGTCTACCCTACAGTGTGCGGGATACAGCGTGAAGCCAGTTATAAAGAAGAAGCTTATTATATTACAGTATGAAAATTACACACTAATTTAGTGCACTAGTTACACCCCATTAAAAACATTAAGATTTGTGTACATTTTTTTAAATCATCAATAATATAATCACTATACTGTTTGTTTCCTTAAAAAAAAAATAAACCACTTACATTCTCCACAGGGTCGTGCTCCTAGGTATATCATAGTAAATGACAATCATAAACTTTCCTCTAATTGCTCTGGAGTTGTTAATTTTATCAAAACTTATTGCTATACGCTCGAGAATAAGTTTCTACTATTAAAAGTTACAAGGAAGGAAATAGTTTCAATTGCTTACAAGAGACGGGTGTCATGTTGTTTTAATGAGTTCCTTACATTTTACTAATATCAACTGTATGTATGTTTCATAGCAATTAAATAGTAAAGCAATTTATTTAATTGGTTGAGTGTTCGAGGGGCAGTGGTAGATCGTTAGACAGTAAGGGTGCTGTTGACCGCGATAGTTGTAAGTTCGATCTCCACTCGGAGGAAATATTGAAGTTTTTATCATTTCCTGGCTGTTAGATTAGAGCACAGCGTTGAGTCTAGCCATTTATCCTAATATATCTCTCAAAGAGATAACTAATCTACTTGGAACATCTATGTTTATTCTATGATTGTAATAATAGCATGAAAACTACGTTTCTAGGATCCAAATATATATGCTTCTTTATATCTCAGAAGACGGTCTTTTAATTTAAAAATTTTTGAATATCATACATATTCTTCTATATTTATAAAAATATAGTTTTATGTTTTGATTAACAACATTTGGTTCTTAGTTCGAAAAATAATATTGTAAATGAAGTTATGCAATGCATTACTATTTTGTTAGGTTCACACTGTATCCTGTATATAGCAAGAAATCTAGTGTAAAGTCCGTTCTTATTAAGACACTTCCACTTTATGGCGGCATTGCATATTGAGTGGCGGGACTCAAAGTCGTACTTTGCCTCGTTACCAGAGCGAGAAAATGAAAATATTAAATATTTAATTTCTTCCAAATCCACAATCTTCGACTAGTATCATCGAGCTGGTCTGATGATGGGGCTTGTTCTGATGTGGGAGACAAAGTTCTGGGACCCATACATATTACTAAAACTATCGGCTTGTGTACTTCATTTCTCCTGTAGCCAAGGACCTGAAGATGGAGCTGGACGATAGTTGAGAGTTGGTAGAGATATGCGTGTTTTTGGTTTTTTAATTTTTATTTTTTCTTAAGCGAACCGACACCCTCACAAAAAAAAATCTAAAAATACAAATGCCGCTGTTTATAATTTTTTTTATTCTTAAATTATACAAATTTACAAAATGAGTATTCAATAAAAAAACACCATGCATTGTGATTTCGAAAATCAAACCAAAAGCGTGCTCTCTAGAAATAGCTTCATGACTATTACGAATGCAAATATGCGGAATACATTGTTTACTTGCATCACGTTGACGTTACCAAAACGAAAATTTCAACTCTATTTTCATACAAATAAAGTTCAAAACGCAATGTGGTGCAATAATAATTTTGCTTGAATTGTTTTGCTCAGGTATACCATAGAGACTAATATGCGCTGAGCTTAGCGCTTATGAGTGGAGAAATCTAAGGCTTCCTTGGGCCAATATCATCACACGCCAATACGTTTTTGAGTTAGCGCATCGGCACAACGTTTGATTGTTAACATAACGGTTGTGGGTTCGATGTCCACTCGGAGAAATAAATGAAAATTAGGAGGGGAATGGAGTGTCTTGACACCAGATTGCCGCTTCCTGCGCTACTATATCCGGCATATAGCAGTATTATCTCAATATTTAATAAAAGGATAGAAAAGTCAATTCCGTACATTAGAGAAAGGCGGAAAAGAAAAATTGGTCGGGTAACATATCGATTATACGTAGAAGCCAAAAGACCACTCAGCAGAATTCTTATATATAATGAAATTGTAACTATTAGCTGTCTGTGGGTAAAAGATATACGAGAAAACCATAATACTATTACTAGGGAAAAAAAAAAGGATTTGGTTGGACAAAATTGTTACAAAATAATATCCTTTCTTTAATTAGCTGAAACTTTAATTTTCTATGTATATATATTACGTTTAAAATGCTAATGTTAAAGCAATTCAGATTAGTAAATAAAAAATGGTTATTTATAGCAGGCGAAGCCGCGAGTAGGCCGATAGTACGAAATAAAGCCATTTTTACCTATTTTTCAATGTACATAACGAAGTTTATGCGATTTCCACTAAGTTATTATATCTGTAGCTGCATATATATGCATAATATAAAATACCCAAGTATAGTCGATCTCAGCTGTTGACAGTTGATATTCTTATATTATTAATCTTTGATTTGTATTGTTATATTTCAAAAGTCAAAAAATAACGAAAAAGCCATCATCGCGTAGTCTACGCGTGCCATGTAGATGAAATATTAGTTAAAAATAAATAAATATTTGTCAATATTGTCGGATATTATCTATTAACTAATACTTTACAGAAATTGCTTAAGGCCCCCATAAGTCTAGTCAGCTTTAGCAAGAATAACTTAACAATTGAAATAATAACTTAACAATTTATTGTTAAGTTATTCTCTCTAACTCTTTCCAAATAGTTTAGAAACATGTA
>DWMY01003067.1:0-10755 GCA_018249775.1 Heliconius hecalesia formosus
CACATATGACACATACTCGCAATAATAAACGCCTGTTATAAAAAAAATGGCAATACATTAAGAGGCTTCTGTTGCTTAACTAACTTAACATTTACATTAAAAAACTAATATTAAAAGTGCTTCAACAATTAGGATTAATAGTCGGGACCTCTTTAAATTACGCGGGGCTCCTGGTAAAGATTTTATTGATTGAAGAATTACTTATAGGTTCCGACTTTTAATCCTAATAAACTATTGGGCTTGTTTATTTTCTTTTTAGTTTTGACTTTTTTGTTAGAATTCATTATGGTAATGATAATCATGATATACCTTTTTGAAATCCTAGGATTGAGCTCTTGAATTTGATACCCATTTTATGGTATTCGAAGCGAAAAATTTTTTTTCACTAAGTCCAATGGCGTCCCACAGCCGCCGTGATTATTTTTTTAACGTCACCTATCTAAGAACACTTGGGCTGCTAATACAAATCTAATGATACCTAAAATAACTAAATCCGTTCAGCGGTTCTGGAGATATGAGGTAATAAAACATACATACAAGATACGCGCGAATAACATAACCCTTCTTTAGCAGTCGGGAATAAAAAAGAACGATACACTAACTATAAAAGAATAACTATAGATGTATATTTTCACCTTTTACTTTTAATCTTTGTCTCTTCTCTTCTCGTCTTTTATTATTCCTTTTTATCTTATTAAAAAATTGAGTTACAGTTAGAATACACTGGTAACAATGATGTGACCGTAAAAGCCCATTTTTTATCAAATGGATTTCACTTTTAATTTAGTAAGGCCGCGAATTTATCAGCTACCTTCCGAACAATGCCTATTTTAAGGAGAATGGAATGTTTGTTTCGTTTTAAGGCAGAATTTATTAAAGATTTTTTTTTCGGCATCGGCACTTATAGTGTTGAAACGACATAAAAAATTGGCAAAGGATTCTTCGTTTTCATCAACTTGAAAAAAAAATTATTTTGTTTTTTTTATTTGTTTTAATTAAAATTTCCATAATATTAACATTCGGCAGACAACACTTGTTTTACATACATAAAAGGCAACAGGGGTGACGCATCACTTCCCCATTCTTAAACTCAAATAAAACAGGAGTGTGTAACAAAATGAAAGATATTAGTTATGAAATCAATCACTTATACAATTAAGAATATGGAAATAACATTATTTATGGCACCAATGATTTGGTATGATTTTTTTTGGGTTAAATGCAGTTTAGACATATAAATATTTATACGGTGATCAGAATAAAAAAGGTAGATATTCTGCCCAAAAAAAACCATTTCTTTATTATGTTTTCTTGGATATAGTGTCGGTTTTAATTATTTTGCAAGGATTGACCTTCAAGAGTTTCCTGGTTAGTATTTAGAATATCATGTATAGTGACTATTAATCCTCGCGGAAAACTTGAACCCAAACGCGGCCTCATATGCGGTGGAATAGACGACCAAACGTGTCCAATCTTACTTCTTAATATATTAGACAGTATTGAGCTGGCAGCATATTCTATTTGTCACCACTATTATAATTTAGAATAATTAATAATAATTTAGAATAGTTCTAAAACAGAGGAGGAGCCTCTGGGTGCATCGAAACATGATCAACATTTTCACTCGCAATGTCTTCTTCTTAACGGCAATCCTACAATACTTTGAGAGTAGTCTTGTATCTGCTTCTTGGAAATCTAAAGCAATTAATATGAAAATGTTAAGCAATTTTATCAAGTAATGGGGTGACCGGTCCCCCTGTTGACTTTCTAAAGTATAAAATACCATTGCACCATTTAATTTATATTTTATTGTTCCTAGTTAATTGAAATACGTGTGAAAGTACGTATTCTTGAATAAGTTGCGTCATTCAACCCGCAATACTTCGAAAATAAGGCGAAAAGTAGGGAATCAAGTGTTTTAAACACTGGGTTCTCTCTGTTTGCTATAATCGGGTTACACGATGAAAAATTTATTCTCATTTTTTACCCATTTATGAGAGATAAGTATGATGGAAACGGAGAAAATATTTAAATATCTTATAATATGTATAATTCAAAAGTCTAAATTAAATTTTCTGCCTAATATATTATTTATTTTTATTCAAGTCTATGTTTAAATTTGAGTATATTGACGTAAATAAATACACAAAGAGGAAGAGTCAGCGCTCCTTTTACGGAAACAGCATACAGGCTAAAATATTTTAAGCTCATACCTAAAAAAATTAATCAAGATACCTCAACAGTTTGGTCGTAAGATTTTTTTTTATTTCACGGTGTTTATTCATATCTGTATTTCGTGTGACGCAGTTACACTTAGATACCAATAACGTAAACTACTACAAAAATACTACTAAAGGTTAAGCAACTTTGAACTTTGCCGCCAATACCTACGACTCGATTTCGGAATGAAGCGTATGCGGCGGTTTCCCTTTGATAGGTTTTTGTGTGCGTGCGTCGTTCTTGACAAATGGCGTTTTATATTATAACAATAATTTTATTATTTATTTTGTTTGAAAAAAAAACTTTTTCATTTTAGGAAAACAAAATATTTTTTAATTGTATTAGACTTTTATAGAGTAGTTAAAACTGTGGTTTCATTTAAAGTGGTGGTGACACTTCCATCTTGTATATGTAAGAGAGGCCACAGTGGCGTAGTCTACCGATGTTTCTATAAAAATATTCGGATAGCATTGCGGCCTTGGGTTAAGCCACTTAACACAGGGACGAATTCCTGGGAACCTAGAGTTAAAACACTTCCGATCCCCACTTTCCGCCAAATTCTAAAGGCATTGCGAGTTGATTCGCGAAACTAAACGCCACAACTTATTTAAAACATTGTTATATAGATATGTAAGATGTATGTTACATACAATATACATATAGATATTACATTTATTTACAACACCATAACCCTAAAGGTAATAGATTGAAGTCGACTAAAGGAAGGAAACACTGTAGACATGTGTGTTGGAAGGAAATTAAAAGTAGAACGAGTGACGTCTCGAAGCTCCGGTATTAAATAGCTATACAAGTCACTTTCATATAACTTTTCCTTTCGTATATATGATATATTTTATTGATACTTTTTATGAATAAAACGAGAATTATTTCGGGAAGAGTCCGTTTAGATTCACATTTTTTACAGTCACACTTAGTGCCCATGCATCACGACTGGCCTCAATACTGGCAATAGTGATGGCAACAATCACAATTTGTTTTGTATTCACAGAAGCCCCATAGTAGGATAGCGCCTACGCCCTGCGAGAAGTATATCCCGGTATATACTCGTCAAATGGGTACGGTCACTTTCTATGAAGGATATCAAGATGACACCAGTGCCAAGAGATATTAAACAGCGTAGCGGTAAATACCAAATTTATTAAGCTGCAGCTGCATAGTAGTGTTTCGCACGCCATCGAAGCAATATCTCGGCACACCGACAGCTGCACGTTTTATAGCGAAGGCAAAGATGACACTCTCCTCTCCTGGAAACTCCTGGAAACCGACCAGGCGCTCTGACAACTAAGCCATATGTTCTCATCAAGTTACGTCGAAATTTTTATACGCTTGTTACAACTTATTTATGTTGTTAGCATCTCTGTAGGGAGATTTTTACAAATTTCCGCTACCCAAAGATAATTACTAAGAATTATCGTCTGGAAAGAGAGAATGCTATTTATTAAATACTTTAACATTTTTAAGTGTTATTCCATAATTAGGAAAGAAAAATACTTATTTATAAAACAAGCGTATAGGTATAAGCGTATAGGTTAGCGGTCAAAACTAGTCCCATTGCGCCACGATAACCTCTATATCTTTCTGTGAAGAACAAAGAAGTAGACATCAACTACTCAACACAAAATTGCTTAAATTCGAATTTCTTTAGAAAATGTATTTCACTTTTGCCAAAAAAAATAGCTCAAGTATGCTTACAGCATATATGAAAATCAAGGCAATAATAAAAACAAGGAAGTTCACGTGTAAAAATACTCGTATACTTTATTTATTCTCATTGCGTATTGACACGTCGCAAAAATCGACAGCATTCGATGTTTTGAGATATAGGCTGAGGATGTCAGTGTTTGTTTGTTATATCAAAATATTTTTTTTATTATCTACAAAATTTATTTTACTTTTGAGGTTGTTGAGGCGCAGGTGAATGAAATATTTAATATTTTCATTTCTTCGCACTGGTGTCGAAGCCAAGCCCGGCGTTGAGTTCCGTCAATCAACACGAAATGCCATTTGGAAAGTGAACCTGGAGGATTCGGCGGAAAGTGGGGACACGAATTGTCTTAATAGAAACGGAGAATCTTAACAGTAGGTTCCCAGATTCCTATTATGTGCAGGATAAAGCGTGAGGCTATAGGATTTTTTTTTTATAGTTTATAGCCTAATTCGATAAATATACTATTCAACATAAAAAAATTAAGCTTCACAATATTAGTCGAAATATAACTTTCTTTATTACTTTTTTCAGTTTCTCGCTTTAAACTACGTAATAGGGGCAGAAAGAAAATGTCAAGACTTTGAGGCGTTGCGTGGCGGCTCAATTTTAAACTCAATGTTTCACTATAGTTCAACGGGAAAATGAAGCAATTCGTAGGATGGACAACTGTATATAAATAACTTTTTTTCAGTTTCACGCTATATCCCGCTCGTAGCAGGATCGGCAAAGAGAGACTAGTGATAAAACATTCCGCTACTCACTTTCCGCCAAAATAGCGTGTTCAGCGGCCGAACTCCCGATTATAAAATAATATAATAATAAAAATTATTAAATATTTCATTTCTCCAAATGGAAATTAACCCACAACCTATGGCGTCTGCAATCACACATTTGTACCAGCACCACAACTAGCCTCAGATCAATCAATAGATATGCCATAAACTATACAACAAATTACAAATGACAATTGTTTTCGAGTTAATGAACTTAACGATTGGAACTATAACAGATATATAATTTCAGGAGTTGTTTAATTACAGGGAACCCGATCAGAGCCGATCAGAGATATTAAAGGAAACATCACTTCAGCGAGCAAAATCTGATTGTACCTCTTAATTAAATACCAAACTCGCAATATTGTGGATATTATCACTAAGATCATCACTATTCCAAAATGGCATCTATCTACGTATATCTATCTATATTAACATTATAAAATTTTAGACGCCAGTCGTGGTGCAGGGGCATAAAGTGTGACTGTAAAATCGACTGATTGTGTTGTTTGATCCCCACTCGAGGGAATGAAATATTTATTTACATTTATATTTTCATTTCTTCGCTCTGGTGTCGAGGCAAAGCGCGGCGTTGAGTTCCGCCACTCAACACGCAATGCCTCCAGAATTTGGCGGAAAGTGGGGAACGGAGTGTTTTAATACTAGGTTCCCTCTGCCTACACTGTTGTATGGGATACAGCGTGAAGCTGATTTTTATAAAGCTTCAGAGACTTTTGGTTGAAGACGGTAATCTCAGGAAGGCTTATAATATGTATAAAATAGGAATTTTAAAACAAAGGCAATAACAGCGAAGGATGATAACATGACGACTGACTGTAAACGCGACGGTTGTGGCTTCGATTCTCAACTATGGAAATGAATTATTTTTATTTCTTCGCTCTGGCAACAAGATGCAAGGGGATGAGTTCCGCTACTCAATACGCATTACCTCCCTCACTCTCTCACATCCAGATACTACCTAAAAGAATGAGCATGGCGCAAAAAACATGATATAGATGATTCTTGCAATAAAAAAAAACATACTTATTTAGAAAACGTATAAAAATTTGCATGTAGCGGGACTTCGAGTGCTGCTACGTTAAAATTTTTAAACGTTTTCTAAATAAGTATTTTTCTTTCCTAAGTGTGTGTTTTTTTTTTTAATTTTGATTAAAAAAAAATAACATAGCCATGGAGCCCACACAGGCGTAGCCACATGCGAAATACTAGTTAAAAATGTAGAAATATCCTAAATAGATATTACATATACTTATATATAAAAAAGGACAAGTTACTACTAAATTAAATCCTATCCTTTCCTATCATATAACAACGCCTTTGAACATATTTAATGTTATAACAAAGTTTAGAAATGCGTTTAGTTTTAGTAGATTAATGTCTTAGTAAGCCGAAGCACTCTATTACTTACGTACCTTATTAATCTAAAACTAAAACGATAGTGATAAAGCAATATAATAATAATAATAATTATAGTAACGGGTTAAAATTTGAAGATATTGTGTTCATTTTCTAAATTATAACTATCCTGCTAATCCACGTTGTAGTCCTCACATAGCAGAGTAGGCAAAGGGAATCTGGTCATCATATTTCATTCCTACAAATGGGAATCGAACCCACAAACGTTGCGCTTACAGTCACACGCTTGTGCCTCTGCGCCACAACGGCTTCATTTTCTAAAGAAGATAACTATTTTTTGGTTCTGTAAAGGCATTCCGTTCCCCACCTACCGCCCATTTTTCGAAACATTACGTGTTAAGTGTCTGAACTTAATGCCGCACTTTAGCAGCACACAGTTCTAACCAGAAGGAGGAAATGAAAATAATTCACTCTCTATAGTGGGAATATAAACGAATATTGTAGCGTTTTACAGTCATGCTCCAGGTTCCCTCTGCTTACCTTGGTATGCGGGAAATAGCGTGCAACAGATTATTTTTTAAATCTGTGTTTTTTTAATGACAACTATAGAAAAAATTACCTTTATTCACTAGTTAATAATTTAATAATTCTAAATGATTTGTTACAAACTTTCGTTTGTTCAAATGCGTCGTTCCTCAATAACTCGGTTGTCTGGTCACATAAACTTAACCAGCTATTCGGATTCTATCGGCCTAGTTCTCGTTAAGCATAATTTTCATGCTTATTTAAATACTTGATAATATCTATACTAATATTATAAAACAGAACAATTTGTTGTAATCACTCTTATCTCAGGAACCATTGGAAATTTTATTTTTTTATTGGATAATCCATTTATCAGAGAAACCTTTCCTATTATTCTATGTACTCCTCTGCACCAGTGGTCAAAGTTATTTCCAGTTGACCATATAATATAGATGTGATGACGATGCAGAGAACAGAATATTTCGACGCTAGGCTTTCTCTGCCTTCGCTGGTTATGGAAGAATCTCTTGGCTCCTGTAGCGCAAGCTTGTGGCAGTCGAGGAGCACCATGAATTTAGTGGGTAGAATGGAAGGCCTAAATTCGCTAGTCCGTGAGTACCACATAACACGTTCCACTCAGGAGATATATCCGTAGAAGGGTTTCCTCAAAAAAACATCTGTCTATCCTGCTATGTAAGATAAGTAATGAAACTAAAAAACTAAAAAGAGAATACCAACTTTATATAAGAAAATTGTTTCTATTTTATAGAAGAAAACTTCATCATTTCAATGAACGGTAAGGTACGTACTGTTTAAAGGCTACTTTGTTCTAAAAGGTTTGCTTTAAAAATTATTTATTGCTTAAGACTTTTGCAAAATACGTTTACTGCGAGCGGTACGGTGGAATATTCATGAAAGAATGTTATTATATTTTTATTATAAATTTGTTTTTAGTGTTATTACGTATATTATACATACATCTTTCCATTATCACTTTATAAAAAAAAGAGTAAGTTGTGCAAGTGATATTTTTTTTCTTTACGCTTTACGCAAAATTTCGCATAAAGCAACCCTGCCTGCTGTATACGAGAGGGATTCTAGTGATAACACACTCCGTTTACCACTTCCGGCAAAATTAAAAAAAACTGCGTGGTGGTGGAATTAAACTCTGCGCTTTATTTTCTTATCAAAGCAAGGTAGATAAAAGTACGTAACTCTTCTAGTAAAAATCGGATCTACAACTGTCGCTTTGACAGTTGAACGCTATGCCACTACTCTATGACGGCATTGATTTATTTTTATTTTTTTAACTTCACGCTGTATCCCGCGCACAGCAGGCAGAACGAGCTTAGACACTGCTTTCACTATTTTTCGCCGAATTCTGGAGGCATTGCGTGTTGAATAGCGAAGCTCAACGCCGCGCTATGCCTCGATACCAGACCGAAGAAATGAAACTATTAAATATTTCCATTTCTATTCTTGAGTGGGAACCGAATCCACAGCGTGCGCGCTACGTTGCAATTAGAATTAAAAAATATTATAAATATTTACGAAACTTAATATTTTTTTAATAAATTTACGAACAAAATCAGCATTACACTATATTCCGTATGCCACATAGCAGGATAGACATAGGGAAGAAATTCTGGAGGCATTACGTGTTAAGTAATGCCTCCAGAATTTCTTCCCTCTGTCTATCCTGATAAGACACCACAAGACTGAAGAAATGAAAATATAAATTTGAATAAATATTTAAGATCGAACCCACACCCACCGGCCTCACATATACAAATATGTAAAAATGTAAAAAATTACAAAATAACTTATATATACTCATATCCGCCCTAATAACTTGTATAGTTGGCTTTAGGGATCAACTGTTCTACCCCTGATTTGGTATCGAGGTCAGCCCAGTTTGATTGCGTGATGAATGACGGTCGGGATTTCGTTGAAGGTACTGAAATATTTCATACTACGCCTTAAATTAGACTACGTATAACATATATGGTTGGCATGGCATTATGGAACAATCCTGCCAACTGAGTGTTTCATATTAATTTTAGGTCAATACATCCACGCAATTTCAAGAAATACAACAAAGTGATTCTATAAGGGTTCCGTATTTTTTTCATTTTGAGGTACGGCACCCTAAAAATATTACTAAATCCCCAATTACTTTCATTCAGATTTAGTGTAAGATATTTATCATTAAAAGGAATACTTAAACGCAATGTAAGTTTCATAGCTAACAACTAAAAATGACGATAGAAATTTAATTTTTGCACTAAAATTTGAAGGAAATTTAACGTTGTTGGGGCAATTTCTCGTCGACGAAAGCTTTAGTCGTGTATCTCGGACGATCCTTTGTTGCTTGCTTCATATTAATCTTTGTATATCTTTTATTGTTGCATTAGGAAGCTTAATTTTAAAAGAAATTACGTTTATTTTCTTTAAAATTGCCAATTTTACATCAAGTGTCACTTCAGTTTTTATTTTTTAAGTATTTAGCTTCACGCTCTAACGGTAGACGGAGAGAACCTGGGAGCCTCGTGTTAAGACACTCCGTTCTCATTACCATTTCCGTTTTCTACTTTCTTCCAAAATTTGTAGACATTGCGAGTTGAGTGACGAAAATAAAAGCCGCGCTTTGAAGGGCGCCGAAGCGAGAAAATAAAGATATTCGATATTTCATTAGATTCGAAATCGGAATTAAAAATATTCATTATTATTCTAAAATATTGTAATCCTCTTAACGTTTTAAAATATTTTTAAGGTTTTTAAAGTGTTATTCCACACTTGGGAAAGAAAATAATTCTGTTAATCCTTTAAAAATATAAATAAACTCGGACAGCATATATTTTCGTATAGCATTATAATTTTTTTTACTGTTTTATTATCGTATAGATTATTATAGATTTAGACTAGACTTTTAATTTAAATACTTTTAAATATTAATTTTACTTTGATAATATTAATAATGTAGCTGAAATATATATATTTTTATTTATTTTATTTAGTTAGGTATTTTATCTAATAATTAGAATTTTTTCTACTTATTATTCGGTTGTTTAAGTGTCTTGTTTATAAGAAAGGCATATATTTTCATAAAAAATATACTAAGTTGTTTTTCAATTCTAATTTGAAATTTAAAAAACATGATTCAAAATATAATAAAGTAAATGTGCAATATGAACTTTGATATATTGTGTTTAATCAAATTTATAATTTTATATTTTGTTTTTAGGCCGTCTGGATTATGAAGCCATCGAAGCGCAGTGGTACAACTACAAGTGTGTCACTATAAGCGCGACGGTTGCGTGTTGGATTCCCGCCTGGGGGAATTAAAAAAAATATTTCTTCTCTCTGGCATTGAGTTCCGGCACTCTTCACGCAATGCCTTCAGAATTCAGCGGAAAAAGAGGAATGGAAGGGCCTCTCAGCCTACCCTGCTTTGTGTGGGATACAGCGTGAAGTTCAATAACTAAAAATATAGTAACATAAATGTACTATATGTACTTTGAAACTTTGTTGAGTTATTTTAATCTAATTTATAATGTTATATTTCGTTATGTCAAAACTGTATAACTAATGGAAAAATTCCCGTCATTCGAAATTTCATCGTATTTATACTTAGGTCCAAACTTTCCAACTTTGAGAAAATTAGTGTTCACTTTAAATCAGCAATCAGGCCGTCGTTGTGCAAGCTATCCTAATATCCGGAAACTCTGCTTTTTTAGTCAATTTTAATCACTACTTGATAAATTTGTTTTTTTTTTAACATTCGACGAAAACATAAGTTTGATATATGTGTATGTGTGTCTGTATATCTATGTGTGGTATTGAAACAGTTGCTACAGGAATGAATCGATTTTTTAACAGTTTCTTCACTTTTTAGAGTTTTTGTATTAGGAGTGTTCTATATTGTCAGACAGTTTTTCTCACTTACATTTAATAAAGCATAGGAACGAAAGTAAGACTATAGGGCACACTATCTAATATGATTTATATATCTCTATATATAATAAAAGGATAGAAAAGTCAATTCTGTACATGAAAGATATAAAAAAAATAAAAATCAGGTCGGTTTATATGTCGATTATAGAACCTAAAAAACCACTCAGCAGAATTCTT
>DWMY01003068.1:0-10753 GCA_018249775.1 Heliconius hecalesia formosus
AATAAGTATTTTTCTTTCTATATGTGTAATAATACTTTCAAAAAATGTAAAAAAAAAGAAATAATAATGATACCTTCACATAATGTATATCCTTGGATAATGGTGTTTTAGGTGTCTGTGGAATTTGTACTTGAGGTTTGTTAGGTTCATCTGATATTGAAATTACTTCACCAACAGATTCCTTCTCCGGTTTTTCAATTTTTATAGA
Organism: Heliconius hecalesia formosus; assembly: GCA_018249775.1. NCBI lineage: Eukaryota > Metazoa > Arthropoda > Insecta > Lepidoptera > Nymphalidae > Heliconius > Heliconius hecalesia. The sequence continues at coordinate 209 of DWMY01003068.1, forward strand.
TTGAACAGGTTTTTCATTTTCAACATTAGAATCAATTTCTTCTACTTTATCAGTAATAACTTCATTATTGAGTTCAATTGTTTCATTTGAAACATTCATTTCAGATGTTTTAGATTCAACTTCAGCATTATTTGTAATAGATTCATTGTTTGAATTATTTTTTTCTATAGACAATTTTGGAGTTTCAGATTCACTACTTGTATTAACTTTCTTATTGCTAACCAAATAGGAGTCATCTTTTTCAATGGTATTGATTATTTTTTTCTTCAGCTGAGTAGTTATCATGGCTTTGGTGCCTATGAAGTCTTTATCGCAAAAAAGTATTGACAGTAGAAGCTAAAATGTTTAAAATAATTGTAATTATTAAAAAAATATTTGTGTTTTAACTTTTAACATCACATTTCCCTCTTTTGGCGGTACGACGCCACGTTTTGCCTTTTTACCATTAGGGAATCTAGAGATATTTTCTAGGGGGGGCCTGGACTTAATCTTTTTAATTTAATTTGCCCCAAAAATAAATTTATCTTTTTAGTTTTTGGAGCTAATTTTCTTGTAAGTAAAATTTCTGGAGTGAGCACGGTACACTCAGCTCCTCTCTTCCTTCGCCTATGCTTTATACCTTATTAGAGCAGAGAAATTCTGAATAATTGTAATCTTTTAGTGGGCATCGAACCCAAACCGTTGCCGTTTCAAGTTATTCACTGCATATAATATTAAAAATATGGTGTATAATTAATAAACTTATAAAAACTTACATGTTTAAACTTGGGCAGGACTTTAGGTAGTTGATCTTCGATAAATACCTCCATGAATTTAGTATAATGGTTTGTTTTGGCCATTTTGTCTTTTATTACGGAAAAGCTCAAGTCTTCTCCACACATCTCTTCAATGGTTAATGGTTTGGGTGGTTCTGTCAGTTCAGTCTTCTTTTCTTTGTTTTTATCTGGCTCAGGCAGTTTATCAATGTAGTCATCTAGATTAGTTGCCTCTTTTCTAGATAGTTTTTCAAGCTAATAAAATATTTAATGGTTATTTAGTATTTAACTGGACTGTATTAATATTTTATAGTTGTAAAAAAAATTTTTTAAAAGACTAAGAATTAAAAATTAATATAAGTATAAAAATATAAGAGGTCATTAGAAAAAATAAATATAAAAATACTAACTTTTACAAAAATCTCTTCCAATTTGGTACTCAATATATTTGTCATGTTTTGCTTGAAAAATTCTTCAGGATCATCTATAAAATATTTTTTGTGAGGATTAATTATAGTTAAGATAATGTTTGCTACACAATAATTAATTATTTTACGACATTTTGAAGTTCTACATGTGGTATTGATAATAATAAAAACATAATAGAATGAGTTGATGTTATTCACCAGAGCTTAGTAAATATGGTAAATATTTACTAATTTAGCAAAATAAGGCATGTCCTTATATATGGTACAAAGAGTACGACCACAGAATGCCTCATGACATAAGTGAGCTAAGCTGAAGAACATATAAAATACGAGATAGATCACAATAAACCAAGTTTATGTGATGAATGGTCCACCGAGTGGACATAAGAACTAAAGAGGCATTGATTTACCAGGAAAAGTTTAAAAAGATAATTTTAAACTTTGATAACCCTCGAAACAACCAAATGTGTGTATACCTGCATCAACCAACTGCAGGGTGTGGGCGTTTTTGGCCAGGGTGAGCAGTTCCAGGTCGGTGTCGTTGGGGTAGACCTGGCGGTAGGCCGTCACTATGTCCTCGGCGGCGCCCACGTACTTGTTGAGCATGAGGGCGCGGATGCGAGCGCGAATTGTGTGCTTGAGCAGCCGTTGCAGGAAGAGCTCCAGTTCCGCCACCTCGGGCTCCAGAGTCTTCATCTTCTTGAGGATGATACCCATAGCCAGCTCCAGCCGTCCCTTCATCTTGCCGCTTGGCGGCCGGTCGGCCCGCAATATTTCATGGGGCGACGGCTTTTTGTCGATTGCTTTCATAGCGTTGTTAACTAATTGCTTAGTTTGCCCGGTGGGATACGAGGCGAGCTTGTTGGGCGCTTGGATTGGCTGCGTCTTGGGTTTGGTGACTTTGGTCGGGTTGAAAGTTTTGCGTACGGGAGGAAGCTGGAATTTCTTTTGCGGGCGCACTGGAGCGCTATGCGGCTTGAGGCTCATGAGAGGAGCGGGCGCCGAAAATTGAACCAACTGAGGTTGGTAGGGCTGGAAATGTCTCTCTTGAGAGAAATCTGCCTGCCAGGGTTTTATCTGAGGGGTGTTTACACGTTTGGCATTCCAGGAATAGTTTTGACATTCGGCTTGCCGTTTGTTACCCTGGGGTCTATAATTACTAGGATTACCAGACCCCTCATATTGCTGAGAGGAGCCATATGGCTCCTGACGATCATAAGGATTAGTGGGATTGTAATCATACTGCCTCTGAAATTGAATTAAAATTTTATTTATTCAAATGATGTGCTTACTTTGCACACATTAATAACTTTAACTGAGATATTAGATATTTTTGTGATTAGAAACTTTACATGAAAATGTAAGAAACATCGCAAAATATCATCTTGTGTAAATAACATTGCAATTGAAACATAACATTGAAATATTACTTTATGTAAAAGGCATAGTATAAATTTAATTTACATTTTGAATAAATTGCCAATATTTCTAATGGAATATTGTAAGTAAAACATGCTGGAAAGAACATTAATTTAATTATTAAATTTTATGGAATATAAAGTCAATATATGTATAACATATTGATAAAAATCAATCAAATAAAATATCATAGTAATTTCAAATTCTGAGGGACTGGTAGAAACCAGATACAGAATTTGTATAATTGAATATAAGAGATGGTGTAAAATAATTATGTACCATACATATTATTGTTTTATAATAAGCTTATAAGCTAAACACAGCTTTTTACTTGCTAGTCAATAGATGTAAAATAGAGTGTTATATGTATGTCCATATAAGCTTATATTTTTTCGCTATTTATCTTACAACAGACAATTATGACATAACAGAAGCAATATGAAACTGCACTCCATTGTAAATACTTTTGTTCAAAGATAAAAGTATTTTTAATGGATAATGCACATAAAATTGACCAACATAAATTTAGAAAAAAAAAAATTGTAAGAAATAAATGTATCACAATGGAGAATGATGCCTGAAATATTACAAACATAAAACTGGGATATGGTGACTAATCATAATCCTAAAAACGAAAAAACCTAATATTTTGTATACAATCATATGATTAATTCAATTTAAAAAGAATAAATAAATTAAAGATAGAAGAAAAATAAAAACCTTTGTAGAAAATCTTTCTCTATTTAGAATATCTTGCTTCTGTTCAATAATCTCCCTTTTGCGTTTCAATAGCTCCAGTTCAATATCTAAATCCTAAAATTAAGAAATTGAAGTCAATGTATTAACAAAATATAAGTAATTAAATAATAGGGAAAAAATTAAAAGACACAACTTGTAATGTAGTCATGTAACGAATAAATACAAGTGACTGAATTAACAGAAAAATAAAACATGAATTATAGCTTTAATGTCAAGTCTATTTAGACAACGGTAATGACTGATGATTTAAATTTAAAACAAAAGATACCCTTGAATTAGATAGAAATTATCATGCCGGGTCATAGCACGTCGGCCACTTTATATATCATATAAATTAATACAAACTTACACGGAGATGGTTAGTCAGCAGAGGTCCACTTGAAGACATCTGATGCTGATTACCTTGGTGGTTTCTGCGTCTCATGGCTATATTTTAACGATTACTTTAAAATATAACACAAAATGGCTTCCACGCAAAAAGTAAAAATTGTAAAAAGGACCTAAATATAAGTTATTTACAACTTTATTTGGTCACGATAACAAGGTAACTGATAGATGGAACCTATATTATTCATAAATTTGAACACGAAAACTAAGCGCCACTAAATACCGTTACCGATGCAGGTAAAAGCGAAATTTTAAGTAACGCAAACAGCGATCGACAATATTTGACGAGTTGACAACTGTCAACGACTTTTTGTAAAGAGTACAGACCACAGAACACATATGTCATATACCCAAAGGGTACAGACTAATAACACTGGTCAACATGAAAATTGTCTTTTACTTGAAACTGCACTATATCCCTAGTATTTGACCCCCTTAACCTAAATATAGAACTTAAAATTAAAAGTTAGCTCTTATTAATAATTTATGCCATATTTAATATAATACCGGTTAACTTGGTGGATCTATATTATGAGATTTGAAATAATTAACTGAGGCAACCCGCGTAAATTTTGTTATTACGTTTTCATTTATTGTATCTGATACTGTATGTGTACGATTTGTTTGTTAAAACTTGAAATTATATAAGTTTTTTTATCATTTTCGACAGGTTTGTGGTGCAAATACTACAATTTTAATAATGTCAGGTAACTGTTAAATAGTGCAAACAATTTTTGTTGCATATGTGGTAAAGTGAATTTAAGTAGTCACGGGTGCCCAATAATCCAATATTTAGAATCTACTTACTTTCATTATTTTGGAATTAAAATTTAAATTCAAGATAAATCTTGGGTACCACATTTTAGTTGCAGTACCTCCATTGCACATAAATTAGGATTAATGAAAAATTTTGTTAAGGCTCTCAACAATAATGAACCCGCCTCCAAATATTTGCGACGTAAATTTCCACATCCAGGCGACAACAAAATAAAAGATGGGATTTTCGTCGGATGTCGGGACTTGCATTTGAGAGTGATGTAAGGACCAAAACTTTGATTCGATTTTAAACAGCATCGAAAAATAGCCATGGGAATTATTTAGAGCAGTGAGTTATGGTTTTTTTGGATAATATGAGATGTGAAAATTACAACAAGCGAAGAATGTACTACAAAAGTATTGGCTGCAATATGTCTCAAAAAAATAACTTTTTTCACTCTTATCTCGATTTTTTTTCTTCTTAATTGCGGTGATAGTTCATAGTAGTAATGAACATGGTGAACGAATTCTCCAAGACGTATTGAAAATAGAAAAGAGATACAGCGGCCGATGGTGTACGTCAATGTTAGCGAACTACCACTAGAACTAGACTAAAGATACTCCTGAAACTGATTTCAAAAAACAAAAATTCTTGACTAAATTATGTGAAATACTCCGGAAATATTAAAAAATACTCAAATTCATGTAAGAATTATAAAAATAAATGAATATATCTAATTTTATAAATAAATTATTTATATCCTATGAAATGTTACTCTTAAGTGTTATTTGAAAAAATACGCAATATTTTTTAAATATTTTTTAAAATTTAATTTATATTTTTGCATTCAGTGACTCCAAATTAGTAAAATAATAAAGCATTTCTTTTAAAGGCAAACAAAAAAATCATTTTTGTAGGCCAGTGTAATTAAAATTGCAATGTGTAAATAGCTACGGCCAAGAGAAGTATGCGCAACAGCTCATTATGTGAACGAGAATAAACGATATGTAAGATATGTTCAATTTAAAGAACGGCCTCAATATTAAACTAATAAAGTTCTCTTTATTAGTTCAATATTGAGGACGTCGTGGCGCATGTGTGAAAAATATTAAATAATATTATTAAAAAAAAAATATTGAATAATATTATTAAAAAAAATATATTATTAGATATTGAAATGTATCAATATATCAACTAATAATTTAACAAACCTAATATTATATGAGCAAATTTTTGTATATACAGTGTTTTTGTCAGCATCACTTTAAATGAAACCATAACTACTTTATAAAAGCTTAATATTTTTTTTCCCCAAAATTGAAAAATTGATTTTAAAATCAATATAAAACAAATAATAAAATTATCGTTGTAAAATAAAACGCCATTAGTCGAGAACGACGCACGCACACATAAACTTATCACAGGGAAACCGCCGCATACGCCTCATTCCGAAGTCGAGGCATAGATATTATTGGCAAAGATCAAGATTGTTTAACCTTTAGTAGTATTTTTGTAGTAATATGTGTTTACGTTATTGGTATCTTTGCGTAACTGCGTCACACAAAATTCAGGTATGGATAAACATCGTAAAATTAAACAAAAATCCTACATCTAAGCTGTAGAAGCTGATTTTTGTAGTATCTTGATTAATTTCTTTAGGTATGGGTTTAAAATATATTCTTCCCGTAAAAGAAGTTCTGAAGCTTCCAACCTGTATATAGACTGGAAGCCACTGTATTCTTTTTACAAAAAAAAAATCAAGATTCCTCAACAGTTTAGACGTTGGACTATTATTTTCATATCATGATTTTTATCCATACAGGATTACGTGTGAAGCAGTTACGAAATACCAATGACATAAATACCTACTACTACTACAAAAATACTACTAAACGTTGCCGATCTGCCACTTTCATTCTCAAAAAAGATACCAAAACGTGAAAGGGATATTTTGTAGGTGCGTGCGTGCGCGTACGTGTGCTTGCGCGTGTGTGTGTGTGTGTGCGCGTGTGCGCGCGCCATTCTTTATAAATTGCATTTTATTTTACAATGAGAAAAATCTTCCCTAATTACGACTTCCGATCCTTACATACAAAGAATTCCCAAATCGAAAGGAAGAGTGTGTGAGTGAGATGTCGCTATACCTATTAGGCTATTACCTATATGAGAGTTCGTTCAAAAATGTCGATCAAAAAGAATGCATTAAAAAATGCTTTAAAAATTAACATGTCAAATGTTAATTTTAATGCACAATGCCCCCAGAATTCGGCGGAAAGTGGGGAACGGAGTGTCGTAACATTAGGTTCCCTCTGTCTACCCTGTTGTGTGCGGGACATAGCGTGAAGCTGATTTAATTAATTTTTTTAGCACCTCTAAATTGGCAAAGTATATTGTTATTTGTATGTATAGTCATTTTTCACACTGGCTTTAAAATGGTAGTCATAGACAAAATTATTTTATTTATTAAATCATAAATAAAAAGTTAGCACATTTTTCACACTTATCACTTTTATTTTATTAGTAGTTTTATATAAATATTATTGAGTCGTTGGTTTGTAGTGGTAAAGTAGTACCGAATGGCCGAATGGTGACTATGACTAACTAATAGGAAGGAATTTTAGGAAGTATATCTTCCTAAAATTCCTCCGATCACAGATAGCTATAAATTTTAACAAAAGAAACGACAAGTGTTCAAATTGAAAATATTATTATTTAGGTGGCTCCTTTAGATGTGTATAAAATAGCTGATGATGTAGAATCAGAAAGAAAACGATTAGAAGCCGCAGCCCCTAAAAAGAGAAGAGCTTCCTCTTTACTGCGAGCTGCACATACATAGACTGTGTAATTTGTAAATGTTACTTTTATGTATTAAGCTAATATTGTACATAATATATGTTGTTAAATATCTATCGTATAGTAGATATTACGCGTAAATTTCAGTAAAATAATTGCATAGATTTTGTATTTAATATATGTACATAATTATATTAATGAATATTTTATAATTTATAAACTTATTTTCTCTTTCCAGGTAGAAGAAGAAGTAACAGAGACAGATGAAATAACTAAATAATTTTCTCAAAACTTTTATAAAATACTCTCAATTGTAAATTTGTTGATTTATAAAATAAAAATAATTGATCAATCACATTTTTTTTAGCTGCACGCTACATTTCATTCCCATTAAGACTACCGATTCCCACTTTCCTAATTCTGAAAGCACTATTTGTTGAGTGGCGGAACTCAACACCGCGCGTTGTCTAGTTACCAGAGCGAGGATGAGAAAATATTAAATATTTCATTTCCTCGAATGAGAACTGAACCCACAACCTTCACAGTCTTTACAGTCTTGTGCCTTTACGACACAACTGGCCTTTATTTCATATATATTTTATTTCTCACATTAAAATTAAAAAAAATGATTATTTTGTTTTTTTTTGTGATTTGTATTTTTATCATTGAAATGAGAAACAAAAGAAGGGGAAAAAATTAAGAAAAAAAAACAACTGCGGACCTACAGCTTTATTACTTTCCTACATTGTCTAATATATCTTAAAAAATATTATGATAAAACATCAACATGTACACAGTAGTAGTAGTTACAACTAAAATCAATTTACATAAACTCATACTACAATATACATACAAGTAACATACAAAGAAACAAACTATTCTTCATCAGAACCTATACATTCATCTACAACTACTCCTTCTGATATTAAAGCCAATATTTCTTCATCGTTCATTTCATCACCAGCATTGAATTCTTGAATTTCGTCCTCCATTACTTCTTCATTTAAAAATGCTTTCTCTTTTGTTACTTTGTTTATTGGAGTCACTTTTGGCTTTTCATTTTTGGAAATATTTTTATTTATGTTATCTGTTTCTTTTTTAGGATTTACAGCATTATTTTTAATTTTTGGTGCAAATTTTTTTACGTTTTCACCTTTATGTTTATTGTCTGATTCAATCTTCTTTGTTTCTTTATTATCAGTTTCTTTTTCTTTTTTAATGGTAATTGGAGGTTCAACTTTAGTAGCCGTGTCTTTGACTGGTTTAATTTTAAGTTTTTCTTCAATTTTTTCATCTTTTCTTTTGTTTTCAAGACTTTTGGTTCTAATATTGGTCTCTTCAGTTTTGGAATCAATAGTTTCTGACTTGTCAGCATCTTTAGCCTCACCGTCTTTATATTCTTTATTTTCCATTTTACTTTCTTCTTCATCATTATAATTAAATATAGTAATTAATTTTTCCGGGCATTTTGAAAACTTATAGATTGGTGTCACAATTACTTTTGCATTACCTGAAGTTTTAGAACATAAATAAAATTCCAAGTTAGCAATATTATATTAAAATATTTTTTAACTCGAACTCACGCCAAGCGGCTAACTGTACATGAAATGGTTGTGAGTTCGATTCCCACTTAGGAGAATAAATAACTTTTAAAATGTGTGCAGTGCATGGGGATTGAAGTGTCATTGAAGTCCTAATACTCTGTTCCCTCTGACTAGGCTACTAAATGTGGAACACAACGTGAAGCTAAATAAAGATATATTTTTCAATTACCACATCGTAGTTCCTTATTTGTACACAATTTATCAAAATCTGTTATTGACGTAAGTCGCGCGACGAATATGTTGACATCTTTATTAAAACGTCTATAAGTTTTCACGTTGTATGTCTTCAGAAATTGTAAAAATCCTCCATTTTTGGGACGGCAAGAAAATTGTAACTGTAAAAAAGAATTTTTTTTTGATCTCATCATTATCAGTCTTGTTCTTTTGTCTCTATTAATTGTTCTTGTCTTGGAAAATAAAAAATCTAAATAAATAAATATTCTAACACATACCTTCACAATCAATGGATTGTAGATATTAAGTAGTCGTTTTGTCACATTAAGTCCTAGAACCTGTGAAAAATCAAATGAACATAACTTTGAAACAAACAAACTAAAAACATATTTTTTAAAAGTTATATGTTATCTTTAATTGAATTCATACTAATGTTTATTATGAAGCTGAAAAATTTGTGTGATTAAAGGTGCTAATCTCAGGAGCTTTTTTTGCTTCACACTGTATGCCGCCCATAGCATGGTAGGCAGATTTTTTTTTATGGAAAAGGAAAAGGCAAACGAGCGATCCGGTCACCTGATGGTAAGTGATTACCGCCGCCCACGACCCCGTGCAACACCAGAGGAGCTACAGGTGCGTTGCCGGCCTTTAAGGTGGAGATAGACGCGCTTTTTGAAGGTACCCATGTCATATCGACCTGGAAACACTGCCGTGGGTAGGCCATTCCACTGTTTCGTGGTGCGTGGAAGGAAGTTCAGGTGGTGTGGATGATATTTTAGCTTATGGCGTACTGTGCGCTTAGAAAATTCGGCGGCAGGTAACAGGTCAAACAGTTCTTCAGAACACTCCCCATGATAAATGCGATAGAGAACGCACAGCGAGGAGACGTCTCTACGCAAAGCCCTTTGGCTTTAATCTTTAGGCTTTATCAAGCCTTTCACAGAATATTGTGTCCCCAATGATTCGAATGGCTCTACGTTGTATGCGATCAAATGGTTCAAGCTGATACTGGGGTGCACCAGCCCAGAGATAAGAACAGTACTCCATATGAGGCCGAACCTGGGCCCTATATAGGCCCTGTATGTTTTGGCGTGAAGTACCGTCTCGCTCTGTTGAGATGACCCCCAGTTTCTTCGAGGCCAACTTGGCCTTGCTTTCCAGATGATCGCGATGCTGGCAATCACTTGAAACATTAAGGCCCAATATACTGATACTGGGCGCGGCTGTAAGGGGACTGTTCTGAAAGACGATACGATAAATGGGTTTTTTTTGTGGTTAACGCGCAAACTTGTGTCTTCAGGGGGTTAAACTGAACTAAGTTCCTTTCACCCCATGAGGAGGAATTGTCGAGGGATGCCTCAACAGAAGACACAAGTTTATTTCGGCACTGTTCAGCGTTTTCCCGAGAAAGACTTGCTCGGCCGGAGTAAACAGCGTCCACCGTGCTATCATCTGCATAGCAATGAATG
>DWMY01003069.1:0-10752 GCA_018249775.1 Heliconius hecalesia formosus
AAGAGACTTTACAGCCTGCAGCAAGGGTCCGCTCACATTGTACCGGGGTAGTATCTCCCACAGTTTCGCTCTTACAACTCTGTCAAACGCCTTTTCCAAGTCCACAAAAGCACAGAAAACTTTTTGGAGGAAAAAGATCTGATCCATACACCTTCTTCCAGATCTAAAGCCTCCTTGAGATAAAAAACTATGTAAAAGATAGTAAAAGTATATATTTATATATACATATTTTTTGTTGCTACTACTGTACTCTGAAAATTAATGCATTTTTATCCACACAAAAAAAAATTAAACATAAAATAAGAATAAATAAAATTTCAATCCGAGAAAGTATTGTAATTTTTGAAGTTGTTAAGAAGAACATCAAAAATTCTACAAGCATTTTGTTTACATTTCTGAGATTAATGCTGACATTTTATAAGAATTAAAGAAACATTTTTATGTAATAACATTTTTCCATGGATTTCATTTACTTTGTTTATGAGATTATGCAATATACTCGTATGTTAACTGCGTTAATTGCAATAATTTATAAATTAAAAATTTAACATAAAATTGTAACTTGCTAGTAAACAAATAGGTACGTATAAATAATGGATGATGCCTCTAAAATGATGTTTTGTGACTAAAACTGAAATAAATATGACTAAAAGCTTAGTGTAAAAATATATATAAAAATATAAGATTTTTTTTAATTAAAAAATCTTATATAAAACAAGCTTGTTTTGTATAGTGGATTGTATTTTAGAAATCAAGCCTTTTCATTTAATACCCATATTAGGTGGGTTGTGCAAAAAATTGTAATCCGCCATTTTATTTTACTAACAATAATATTTATTATATTTTGTAATTTCAGTGTAAAATCGAAATACAAATTTCAGCTCAACGAGCACTGAGAAGTAAATATATTTGAACTTGCAAGATTTTACGTACACAAACACACGAACTAACACGACCAGTTAAATTAGTAGTAATAATACTATCACAAACTCATATGCCTATTCCAAGTCTAATCATCTATGCATATTTTATTAGCAGATCTTCATCTTCAAAGATAAGACGAGATTTTATCTTAAGCCGTTTTTCAAATTCACAAAGCCACTTATACGAAACAGACCTTGGATTTAAAAAGATCAGAAATAAAATAAAAGAGTTTATATTATTTATTGAGATTTGAAAAGGCACGATAGTGAAATGCTTAAAAGTTATAGAAGATACTTAATAAAATTACCGGTACATTTTCGTGCGTACAAAACGTTACTAGCTCAGTTTAAATCTGATGAAATTAATAACTTTTGCGGCCATCGTGGCATAATCGGCATATTATTGTAAATACGATCGTTGTGAATTCGGCCCCTACAGGAGGGAATAATTTTTTTTCATACACTGGTAAGATAAAATATGGCATTGAGTTCCAGCACTGAACACAATGTCTCGAATTCAGGAGGACAGCAGAGAACGGAGTCTCTTGTAGATTCTTTCTGCATCTCATCTTCACTAAATGCGGGATTCAGCGTAAAACTGTAAAAAAATCTTTTCACTTCTACCTATTTCTGTTTTATATAGTATTGATAACAACCAAACTATAAATTCTCTTTTACAGTTACCAAATAAAAATTGTTAAACAGCTAAAAAATATATATTTTTGTTGATTTTAGGATTCCATATATGAAAAAAATGGACGTAATTTTTTTTATGGAAAAGACAAGGCAAACGAGCGTTCGGGTCACCTGATGGTACGGAGCCCGACATTACCTGATGCGAAACGCAGTGGCATAAAGCCACTACTTCACGCCGGTTTTAAATGCCGGGGGTGGTAATGATCCTGTCGAGTCTGCCCATGCGTGTTGCCATTGCTGACGACGTGACTCTACCACACGTACTTTAGTCGCCTTTTATGACACCACCAGTACCAGGATGATCCTATTCTAGGCCGGGATCACACGGCACAAAACATAAGATCATTTTATTGTTTTATTTAAGCTGAAATTAATATAATGTAATAATATCCAGGTCTACGGTCTCTTGGAGCATAGAAAAAAAAAAGATTCATAACAATCAAAAGACACGAGCGATTTTTGCAATCTGTTTGATTTTCGCCGCGTATACATTACAATTATGAAATTTGGCACGAAATAAGAATTTATAGTAGATACAAATAAAGGAAAAAATCCGAAAATCGAAATTTATATTTACAGAAAAAAACACTATTAACTTGTATTCGTAGTTCATTTCATACAATATGGGAGCGTACGCCCGCAAATTTAACTTTGTCAACTTTTATAACTTGTCCTTCCTGTTGACATACAATCTTGAAATTGACAAGGGACCCTGGGTAGATGAGTCCGACTGGTACTGAAATGGTTTATTTTTCCAAATAAAAATAGAACAAACCTTTAACTTTGCTTTAATAAGCGCCTCTATTCTATAAAGTTATTAATTACAATTACTTGAGTTAATTTCGCATTAAGTGAACTTAAAATTCTTTATTATGCCAATTAGCCAACTTCCTCGTCCAATGTAAACTTCTCTTTCATAAAGCATTTATTTTTTACATTAGATTCATTAAAATGTTACTTTTGTGAAATGTAAATAAATCAGCTTCAGACATATAGCGTCTGTATATGGGATAGGCCAACATATAGCAGGGTAAACAGAAAACCTAATGTTACCTGTTCTGCATTTCCCGTTCTATTTTAGAAACATTGTGGTGGAAATCAACACGCTACTAAAATACGTGTAGGTTCATAACATTTATATATTTCTTCTTTCCTACATTGATACAGCCGAGTGATATCAATTTACAATGGTAGTAAAGTCGCATTTGCAACACATGAATTACATTACATTTAAATATGTTAATGCCAGCAGAAAGTATCGTTATAATAAGATATTTGCCATCAGAAGCATATTTAAGTAACTGAAATGCGACAACTACTTTATCATAACTCGAAGCTCCTCCGAATAAAAGCCAAGAGCGCGTCCTATCTTCCTCTCCACTATAACTGCGTGTGCTAAAAGCAAGAAAACGAAATATATAGATTGTGTCATTCATAATTAACTATGATAAAATAAAAATAAATAATAATGCTATATAAGACACTCCATTCCCCACTTTCTGCCGAATTCTGGAGACATTGCGCGTTAAGTGGCAATACTCAACGCCGCGCTTTGCGTCGACACCAGAGCGAAGAAATGGAAATATAAATTTAAGTAAATATTTCATCTCCCCGAGTGGGGATCGAACCCACAACCAGTTGGTTTCACAGTCACACTTTGTGCCGCTGCGCCACGACTGGCCTCAAATTAACTATGTTATTTATGTGTATTGCCATGCATACTTTATTTTATATTTATTTTTTATTAATACATCATACCTAAGGTACATACTGTTACAAAGTGGCTATCCGTAAGCAATTTTTTTTTTTAATTTTGGGATGTCAACTTATAACAAAATTGTTACGGATCGGTGTCTTTACTTTGAAGATTTTTAAGAAAGAATGTTAATGTTTGGGGAATTTTATTAATGTAACAGAACAGAAACAATGATTTCTATTTTTTTTCTGTTTGTCTGTTTGTCTTACTTCGACAAATTTGCTAATTGCTATAGTAGTTATTTTGTACGACTGTTTTACTGAATTGGTTGAAGCTTCCAATTTGTATCATGGTAAAAATACCGAGATCTCAAGATTTTGGATTTTATTTATCGGTATCGGAGTTAGTTATTTTATACAATTGTTATACTGAATTGGCTAAATGTTTACTTGATTGATATTTTTAAACATTTTAAAGTGTTATACTTATTTGGAAAACGTATAAAAATTTGAACGTAGCGGGACTCGAACCCGCGCCTCCTGGAAACCGACCAGATCCGTTTCTAGGAGTTTTTCTATATATAAAATGTTTAAAAATATCAATCAAATGTTTTAAAAAATTTAAAGTGTTATTCCACACTTAGGAAAGAAAAATACTTATTTAGAAAACGTATAAAAATTTCTATAAAAAATTCTTAACCGACCAGATCGGCTTCCAGGAGGCGCGGGTTCGAATCCCGCTACGTTCAAATTTTTATAAGTTTTCTAAATAAGTATTGATTGATATTGTTTGTAAATTATTATTTTTATTATGACAGGAAAAACTTGAGATTATATGATTATATTATAGACCGAGATTTCAAGACTTAGGATTCTCCAATGTAAGATGACATTGTGCTCGAAATTTCTCATTGATTGATAGAGATTTGTAGAGCAATATATAATCTATGTTCTAACCCGGAATTGTTGCGGAATCAGAATTTATATGGGAAAAACTAAGCTTGTAGTGTAGGTACGCCCAGTTACGGTTATTTTTTATACGGCTAGATACGTGTGAAATAACTAAACATTTTTATATTAAATACGACAATCAAAGCACTTTATTTAATGCATAACCAAATTATAAGAAATAATTCATTTTAAGGGTGCAATAAAAAAAACGGAAACCTTATAGAATCACTTTTTTTGTCCGTCTGTGAAGACCATTTTACTTAAGATCACGTTGAGGTATCGATCTGAAGTTAATATCAGATATTCTGGTTTACAGTTCTTTGGAGCACAGAAATTAAGCTTCTAATACGCAGTCAAAAGATATGAGCACTTACGTATCGTTTTTGCATCATTTTGTATGAAATTCACCGCGTAATGAAAACCTATAATGTACTTCCGGTAGACCTACAATTTTTTATACTTAGGACGAAGTACGATCTTGCAATACAAATGAAGGAAAAATTTCGAAATGTCAAAATTTATTAGTTCATTTCATACTAAATAAGTGTACATGCCGACAAACAAAAACTTGTTAACTTTATTCGCCGCATCATCAAAATCCAAGGTAAAAAAATAAAAGACAAAAAATAAGGTATTTCCCAATCACAATCCTGAAACTGGTACAGAACCTTCTGTAGGAGAGTCTGACTCGCGGTTGATCGGTTTTTCTTAAGTACACTTAAATAAAGATTCGTATAAATTTCAGGCGGCACGCCCGCCGCACGGGTGCCGCTAGTTATAAATAAAAAAAATATGTTTAATTTTTGAGGACACTTTTGTGTACCACCCCATGAATTGTGTATTGACACCTATGATATATGGTAGATACAAAAACATCGAAGTATTGAAACATGCTCCCAAATAATGAAAACCATCATGAAATATGCCTATTTTCATACCTAACCATTAACTCAACAAGCAATGTCTCAAAATGTTGATACTGTCTTTGTCTGTCTGTTGTCTAGAAATTTAATATTATACATATAAAAAATGTAATCGCCTACAATATATCATGAAGAAGTAAAAGAGATTACAAAATTAGCACCTTAACATATCTCTTTTTTAGCATATCGCCAAAATCGGCGAGAAGCTTGAGAGCTACCCATCCGGAACTCATCAGTTTTGACGCTCTCAAAGGCGGCACTTGGCAACTTTATTCAGCTTTCCCTTCCACCATTACGCACAGGAAATGACATCTTGGTCCATAGGGTGAAAGTGAAAGCCGATCTCCTTGGCACTCTCCTTTCGAATTCAACTTTGGATGACTAAGGAACAACGCCGCCGTCCATTCCGCGGTGCCAGAGCTCAATGCCTAAGGTTAAGTTCAACTAAAAAAATCCGGTTAAAATAGTTTTATTTAAAATTCAACTAAAAAGCTGTTAGGCGTGCTCTGTTCTCTTTGGACATCAACAAGTCGAGCAGGCCAGATGGAAACCATCTCTCCTAAGCTGACACCGGTGCTAACGCGTTTATTTTGGCACTCTTACTCAGTCGGCGTAATCCCAGACCCATGGAAGAGCGCTCTTATCCACCCGATCCCGAAGAAAGGCGATGGTTCCGATCCATCTAACCACAGGCCTATTGCTATCACCTCCCTACTCTCAAAAGTCATGGAGAGCATCATTAGCTCTTGGTTTATCTAGAGAACCACCGCTTGATTTATGACCGTCAATTGTTTTCTCCATGGTCGCTCAACCGTTGTTCTTCTGGTTACGTAACCTACCGCTGAGTTGCCGCTATCGAAAGCAAGGGAGAGCTCCTTGCTATACTTCCATCCTATGTCCTTCTCGAGAATTTATGCAAGTGGATAGCCAGCTTTCTCACTGGGCGCAGGATCAAAGTGCTCTACGGTTTTTGCTCCGAACACATGACCGTGAACGCTGGCGTGCTGCGGTGATCACTTACCATCAGGGGACCCGTACGCTCGTTTGCCTTGTCACTTTTCATAAATTTTCCATAAAATAACATAAATTTTGAGCCCGATGAGGATTTTTTATCGGAGTACAAAAAGCATCAGGAATCAGAAATGGAAACAATATGCCAGGCGTTAAAAAGTACACGCAGACGAAATTGCGGACAGCAGCTAATATTAAATATTTCTTCTAAAATTATCTATTTGATTTATGTGAAAAAAATTAAGGATCAGCTTTAAAAAATCGCGTCATATTGAAATAATAAATGACATTCTCGAGATGAGATTTTTTAATGAAAAAAATATATTGCAACTTAAATAGAGCTGGATAGATAAATTGCATTAATTCTTTCCTTTCATACTTTTTACTTTTGTTTTTATTTTTACGGTCTTGCCCTATGCGTTTTCCGAAATAAATAAAATATAATACAATACTGAACTCTATACCCAATTTTGTCCTTCAACAATGAGAAACGTGGAAATCATCAAATACTTCGGCACTCCATGAATCTGTTAACTCACTTATTTATTATTATTAAACGGTTTTATTTTTATTAAACGGTTTTATTTAGCTTACCCCGTTTGTTTGTTTGGGTCAAATTTAGTAATTGAAATTTAACCCTCTTCCCGTTAACCGATTGATCTGAAATTTGGTATACGCCTTTGATTCTGGTGACAAATACAATAAAATAAAAAAAATATGCCTGTAAATCCAAAATGGCCGCCGATACAAAATGGCGGATTACATATTACTTCACAACAACTTCTTTATGGGTATCAAATGAAAGGGCTTTATTGGTAGAATAAAGCACACTATAAAAAAATAAAATTCAAGATGGCCGCCGTGACAAAATGGCGGATATATTTTACACAACTACCTCAATATAGGTGTCTAATAAAAGGGCTTGATTAGTAGATGAACTCGGTAGAATGAGAAGTATCATCTAGCAACAAACCTAAAAACTTGAAAATAAATTAAATAAAAAAAATATTTTTATGTTCGAACGATTTTATTATTTGTCTGATCAATACCACAGATTTACGAAAAGATTGGTGCGATCTGGTAGCTGAGACTTACTGAATTATTTTTTAACTTTTAGTACATTACCTAAATTATTTTTATTGTAATGAAACCGTTTAACATAAAAATATTTTTTTATTTAATTTATTTTAAGAACACTTACAACAAAATTATCTAACAAAATTATTATAATAATAACGACTCATTTTGATATTTTAATTAAGAGTCGACTGCAATGAAACTTTGTTAATAAAACTAATAAGGGAAGTCTACCGGAGCCAGTAAACGCACGTGAACATATTAAAAACACGTAAATAGATGGATACTCATATACATACTCGTATACAGCTCTGTCCCGGTTTTTCATATAATTTTAAATATATTCTTATTTATCTCTTATAATATATATTGAAACTTGAACTCTTTGAGCAGAATAATTATATCATTCAGAACATTTTCGTTAATCTTAGGGAGATTAACGAAAATGTTCTAAATGATATCCCCATCTTATCCATAAGAGTAAACACGCCAATCAACATGTCATGATCACAATTAATACAATATTATATTTGATATTTATTTATTAATAATATATGTCTGTAATATCATAAAAAAACGTTTTATTTATTAAAATCAGCTTCACGCTGTATCCCGCACACTGCAGGGTAGGCAGAGGGAACCTAGTGTTAAGACACTCCATTCCCCACTTTCTGCCGAATTCTGGAGGCATTGCGTGTTGAGTGGCAGAACTCAACGCCGCGCTTAACCTCGACGCCAGAGCGAAGAAATGGAAATATAAATTTAAGTAAATATTTCATCTCCTCGAGTGGGGATCGAACCCACAACCAGTCGGTTTTACAGTCACACTTTGTGCCGCTGCGCCACGACTGGCCTCAAAATCCCAAAATCTAATTTTATTTATTAAATCATTTAATTCGGGTTTTATTTATTAAATCATTTAATTATAATTTACGTATTACACACATATGTATATTATGCGAATACAAATAATGCTTAATTTAAATAAATTATTAGTACTTCTCAGTATACACAATTATATTATACAAGATCATTAATGTGGCAAAGGAGCAAACAGGGCAAATTTAATATTTTGTAAAGTTTTAATAATTTTTGTAACAGTTCTTTTATTAACATTTTCATGTAATCACATGAAAAGTCACTAAAAGCTTATCTTTTTCATGCTTAAACCGATTTGAAAGTACATATATACATAAATGTAAATATAAGTATACTGAATATAGGACACTGTGATTTGGGTTAAGGGATCCAGTTAATCATTTACTGTTATTTAAAAAGAAAAGTACACATATTCTTAATAAGAAAGCTATAAAGTATATTTATTGTGAATCTTCACCACCTTTACCACAGTGAGCTGTACCCAGTGTGGTGTGAAGGTACTTACATCTCCAACAAAAATCAACACGCTGATATTACATACCAAAGAAAAATGCACATCTAATTTAAAATGAAAAAAATAAACTCTGGAAGCATTGTTGTGCATTGTCGTGTTGAGTGGCGGGACTTAACGCCGCGCTTTGCCCCGACACTAGAGCGAAGAAATGTAAATATAAATAAATATTTCATTTCCTCGAGTGGGGATCGAACCCACAAGCAGTCGATTTTACAGTCACACTTTGTGCCCCTGCGCCACGACTGGCCTCAAAATCTCAAAATCTAATTTAAATGCCGACAAAGTTACGCTTATGATAATGATATTTTGTCAATCAGCCTGCGTTATTCTAAATCATAGATAAGATTTATGCGCAACAAATATATTGTGTGAGTAAAATTTTGCTACTAATAGTAGCATATAGAATTATTGACAAAAATAAATTATTATTAGTAAAGAGTATTAATATAGAATTATTGAAAAAAAATATTATTTAATCATATGTATGCGATGTTACTATCTCCTTTTGACAGCATCTATTTGCTAAACAGTTATATACTCGTAACCTCTACGCTTCTAATGATGACATCCCAAACTGAAAAGTTTTAATTTTTATCTAAAACCTTGAGCGAAGTCTAAAACAATAAATAACTTTTTTATTAAATTTGCTTTACTAAGCAAAACAAATCTGTTTTAGACAATCATGGTTCAATGTTATTATTTGATATTTCGACTATTTAATCATTTCTGAAATTAAGTTATATTATTATTCGTAACAAAAGTACTATTGTTTAATAATATGACCATTTTCTATTTCAATTAATTTCTATTTAACGAGAAAGGGTATCTTGACAAAGTACGCTCTTGTCTAACATTTATCTTTTTGATTCATGATTTCTCTTAAAAGAAAACGCCTTTAAAAGTCCTAGCCTATAAAAAATTGTGAATAAAAACTAGTTATAGTTAAAAATAGTTATAGTTTGAGCATGAGTGTATTATAGTTATCTTACAATATAAACAAAAATGAAAGATGATACTTGTGGGTTTTAGTCTTCGGGGAATATCATATTCAAAACGATCAATTTCCTATTCTAGTAAGATAGAGCGTTAAAGTTGGGTAACGACACTTAATGTTTGTGTCATAATGTTTCTAGAGGCAGAGAAATTTGAGAACGGAGTCACATAGTAAATATACATTTTTTCTGTATATGTGGTAAATTTGTACTAACTAATACTGTCTTGAAATTATGTTTAGACGTGTTTATAAATTCTTACAGGACTAATTAATATTACTTTTCAGAACTAGTTATAGCCATTTTCACTAATAATATACCTAACTAAAATTAATTTTTGAAATTGATAAACGTGTTCAATATTTATTTAATAACGCGAATATTCATTATATACTATTATATAATGAATATTCGCGATATTGTCTATAAATAGATACTATAATTGTAGTCATCATTATTTAGTATGTTATTAAAAGATAATTTATATGTACTTTTACTTTTTTATACTATACTAGCTTCACGCTTTATCCCTAGAGGGATAGTCAGAGAGAAAGGAGCACCAAACGCTACTGTCAAGTTGTACTTTCGATATTTTAATAAGTTATGTGAATATAGCCATTTTACACTAAAATCATTGTTCAATTAGAACGTTACGTTATTGCTTACTTGCCTATTGAGATGTCAATAGGCAAGTTAATGGAACAATTTCAAGCAATGCCATTTCACTCGTTGAACAAAAACAACAAAGAAAAATATTTTGGCGACGCAGTGATTGAGTTTAGAGCTGTAGCCTGCAAGTAATTACTCTTGTTTTTTTTATCTATTAGGATACATTTTAATCAAAATAAAATTAAAAAAAACTGGTAAAGTGCGAGATGGACTCTCACACCATAGCTTCCATACTAATCTGACGATTGTAGGTCAATGGGAGGTACGTAAAGTAGATAAACGTAAGTTTGCACTTATTTTGTGTGAAATTAATTACAAATATATGTTTGTAACGATTTTTTCCTATGAAATATCTATGGGATTTTTTCCTTTACTTATGTTATATTGTAAATTTCTACTTCATGCCCAATTTTATACCTGTA
>DWMY01003070.1:0-10751 GCA_018249775.1 Heliconius hecalesia formosus
CACCAGAGCGAAGAAATGGAAATATAAATTTAAGTAAATATTTCATCTCCTCGAGTGGGGATCGAACCCACAACCAGTCGGTTTTTACAGTCACACCCTGTGCCACTGCGCCACGACCGGCCTCACTTTTATTTAATGAAGTATTTTTATTTATAAAGAGTTTTATGGACGTATTGGTACGAATAGCTGTTCATCAAATTCGTAGTATACGTCGTTACAACCACATTTCGATAGCTTCTCTGAGCCGTAGTGAGATATAGAAAAGACTAATGTGCGAAAATAAAGTTTTGTGCTTTGGGTTTCCATATTTCCATATTTGATTGAGTTTATTTGTAACTGTTTTCGCCATACCTATTCGGCGCCGGATTTCCGTTTCACATGTACCCTTGTTGTTTATGAGCAAGGCATATTTCAATGCCATTAACCATTTCATAGCTGTTGAGTGATGCAAAGCGGTTGATAAAGCTTTTGTTAATAAAAAAACCAAAGTTGATGATTTTCTGTGGCCTCTGTTTTTGTTATTGATGACCTCAAGGACGACACTTTGAAGCCGAGAGTAGTTTGCTTCATTTTCAAGAGTTTGGTAGATTGATGTTAGTCTCCATGCTGTTCGACTTCATCACATATATATTTATAATATGATGTCTTGCTTGTTTATGATGTTGAAAAAGAGTTTTTGTCACCATTAAGTTGTTACATACACAGAAATCTATAAACTGTTTACCAGTTTCATTTCGATGTTCAAGATCAAATTTTCCGATTATATGGCGGATGTAATCATAAGCTGTTGTATTACCAATTTTAGTTCTTTACAATAAGAAGTTCACGATTAAGGATTTTATTAATAGTTTCTAGAGTATATTGTAAAATGTGTCGATGTTTTCTTATGATGATTGCGCAGTTGGAACTTAGACCTGTATGATCTTAAGCAAAAGAGGCTTTGCAGCTTAAGTGGATTGTCATCATCTTGTCGTATATGTTGTTATACCCAATTACCTAAGATGCTGTTTTATCGGGCATTATGATTGCTACTTTATTCTTGATCTCTGTAGTATTTTCGTTAAAATCCATCTTAAGGTAGCCCAAACCTTGTTTATGTGTTTCACAAATCTCTATTTATTTCCTTTTCTATAATGGACAAATTTCCTATCTTAAATATACGTCTTACGTTCCATGTTCCTATGCGATGGTTTAGGTGAGCCAAAATAGTATTATTGTCACCATAATAAAACAATATTAACTGCGCCGGAAGCCTGTTGACACGCTGTAGGTTCCAAACCTACGGATGCATGAAGCTCATACCCTATGCCATAACCTGCTCTATATTAAGTATAAATTTAATACTAGTTATTTATAAAAAAACCAGTCAAATAGTAGTCGGTTTTTTATACTATGTTTCACTTAGAATGTATTTTTGCTACCTTTCGCTTAGAATGCTGTATTCGCATATCTCTTGCTGTCTGGGCCTCTCCTGGAGGGCGGCCGCCCCATACAACGTGAGCTATACGCGCGTACGTACACACCAACGCGGTTAATGGTAGGCCAAATTGAAGTACCATAAGTGCACAGGAATATTGCTCGCTTTGGCCTTTCTTCTCCCACTGTTCAAGACAAACATCTCTGAAAAAAATATGAATAAAAAAGTATGATAGATATTTGTGACGCGAAGAGAGTAAAATGAGGTTTATATGTAGTAAAATAATCCAAGTAAAGATTATTTAAATAGCATGTATAAATTAGATTTATAAGATAATTTGAAGGAACCAAAAATATTAGAACCCATTTGTGTATATTATTTATCTACTTACGCTTTACAGTAATCATGCCAATCAGTTGGTCTCTGTATTTGTGATACAATAAAAATTGGGGCAGCTGTAGACAACGCTCCTCCCCATACTGCTGCGACTACTATTTTGGCGGCAGTCGTCCCTAATCGAGGCTTTAAAGGCCTCATTATTGCCATATATCTATCAAAGGAAATCGCTAATAATGTGTAGGCACTAACTAATACTGACACTGCTTGAGAATAGTTCACTATTTTACACATAACTACACCAAAAGGCCAGTACCTGAGCACTAACATGGATACAAAAGAAAATGGCACACAAAACATTGTCATCAATATGTCTCCGATGGCCAAGTTCATTATAAAATAATTTGTAACTGTCTTCATTCGGGGTGAGCTTTGTACCACAAAACACACGAGTCCGTTGCCGATTAAGGCAATAATAAACACAGTACAATACATTAGGAACACACAGAACTGGAAAATTGGTGTTGACAGAAAGCTGCCAGACGCTGTCAAGGAGCAAATTCCGTCGTCTGTCCATATTTGGCTTGTTTTGTTAGAATTTGTGAAGTTATATTTTTCAATATGACTTTTATTCAATAGAATATAAACAAAACTTTTGTTAGAATCAGAGTTGTCATAATTTTCGTAAAAGTTCACCATCATGTCTCACATTTTTGAACATAAAAAATTCTTAAGCACCCATTACAGCTGTTAGGAATGCCAAAAAATGCCATAATTACCTGAAACAATATTAAATTAGTTATAATGAGATTATTTTCCATATATTGAACGTATATGTAATAGAAGATGGTCAAAGGAGCTCTGCAAGGGAGAGGTAGAGGATATATCACGTAGCCAAAGCAATAATCTACAGATATTAAATTCTACATTAAAGAGATGACGACGATGTCATACGATCAAATAAATCCAGAAATAGATACATCAGTACTAAATATTTTTTATTCCAGCTCCACGCTGTATCAGATATATGGTGCGCAGAGAGAACCTAGTGTTAAAACACTCCGTTCCTTACTTTCCACTGAGTCAAAACAATATTTTGATTATATTTTACTCGTATAACAGGATAACTATTAAGCAAGCACGCTATAAAATTACTACATTTCCAATTTTCAATAGTCAGTGCTTCACAACAGAGCTTTGTAATAATACAGTGTAAGCAATGTGGGCCAAAACAGCCGTAATTCTTGCCTGTTTATGAGGACAAAAAACGGAACTTTCCTAAATTCCTTTAGGAACTTATTACGTATCTACGTAGCCCCGCTAACTCCGACGTGAAATAACCAAAATAGTTTAAATTTTTACAGAAGACTTTAAAAAGATCATAGCTAAAATAATTTTACATGATTATTATATCAAAATTTAAATTTAACTTAATTAAATTGAACTAATATTTTGTTTTAAACTATATGCGTCATACAAAAGCTGGTCACAAAAGAGCTGGTAATAAGAAAAAGAAATCTATAAACAAAAAAAAAAGCATCCCTTCTTAATAATACGATTGTCCGAGAATTCCTAAGAGCATATTTGTATAGTATCCGTAAACAGTATGGAAATGATGTTAGTTCCCAGCTAATAAAACGCTGTCCTTCGAATACATGAATCAAGAAATTATTATCTATATATATAATCTGCAAATGTTTTTCTTTATTTTTCTTAAAAAAACAGCTTCGAGGTGTATCCCGCGCACAGCAGGGTAGGTAGAGGGAACCTAGTGTTAAAATACTCCGTTCCACACTTTACGCCGATTTTTTTCGGCATTGCGTGTTGAGCGGCGGAACGCAACGCCGGGCTTCGCCTTGGGTGGCCCCAACAGTGACAGAAGAAATGAAAATATTAGTAAATAATAATTTATTCCCTCGAGTGGAGATTGAATCCACAACCGTCGCGTTACAGTCTCACCCTTGTGCCCCTGCACCACGAAGTGCTCTACAGCACTTCCTTCACCTCTCTACACTCTTTTCCATGTCCGGTCTAATAAGTCTACATAACTATAGATATTACATAAATCATTTAAAGCCACACAATAATTATCAGAAATTGATTAAAGCTCAATTGATTGAGTTGTTTAATTAATAATAACCAATCTTGAGACCGATGAGACTGGCAACGAGAAGATTCTCCGTAATTAGAATTCTTGAAATTAATTTTGTAAATTTGCATATCCTTCTATTTGGATACAGCGTGACGCTAAATAGGTATATGACAATTTAAATAAAATTTAAATTATGAAACATATCTTGCTCACTGTAACTTTAAACACAATAATTGTGTGTTAGATTTAGCTACTCAAAGACTCAATGTCGTGAGTTTAGGCGGAAAGTCGAAAGTGGAGTAATTCACCACAAGATTCTCCATGTGCAGCGTGCAGCGGGATACACAAGAAGAAGCTTTATTTAAATTATATTTGTCGTCACCGTAGTGCCCTCGTCAAGACACTACCTACCTTTTTCGTTTTTTTGAACCCCCATAATTTGGCTTTGACTATACCGGATAAATAAAATCTTGTGAATGTAATGTTGGTGGTAGGTTTATTATATTATATATTAAGTTTCATGAGCATAGCTCTTATACTATAAATTTTGTTGTTATCTAAAACCCCCAGGATTTCCTCACTGACTGACTGACTGATGATCATCAAAATGTATATTTCCTAAAACCCTAATGTACGGTAGGGTATAGGTATACTGACATTACACAAACAACGAAAAAATTATAATTTTTTTACTTCCAATCCTAGATCCTAGAGATCTGACCATTCTAATAAGAACTCCTTACTGTATGTAATAAAACCAAATAGTTCAAGATTTTAAAGAAATCTTCCTTATCCTTTACCAATCCGTTGCTTTACACTATGTTATCAAAATTGTCAAAATAGAAAATAGAATAATAATAAAAATAGTGCAATGATTTAATATTTCTGTTAGTATAAACAAGATCAGTTCTCTCATCAACCCAATAAACATTCTGAATACTCAGAACCGTATGTTTATTTGTGAATTCATTTATAAATATTCTATATGAAATATGATGATTTACTAAAATTATATTTACAGTATATTCTATACTATAATAATTATTTTACTGTAAATTATATACGTCAAAAAAATTATTTTGAAAATATAATATGTAGAAGCATAATCGAAAACAGTAAAATTATGAAAATAAGCTGCAAGTAAAAAGAAAAAAAAATACAAAATTACAAGTCCAGCAAACACGGTTCTACCTAAAAATCGTAATATCGTAAGTCGTATTTTCTCTACTCCGTACAGAAGACGACGAAGTAAACTATTACAATCAACTAAGTAGAATTTATTTACGTATAATTAAGGGAGTCCTATAAGGGGTGAAGGCTGTTGGAATTTTTGGTATCCAAATAAACACTTGTCCGTGTCTGTTAACATGAGAAGAATGTAGCCTCACGACTATAATTTATGTCTGTCTGCTGCTGCTTGCTGATTTTATTACGTAACAATATATTAGGATTACAGAGTTGAAAGTTGGTATTAAGTATTAGATGAGCCATTTAACGATTTATAATTGCCATCGTACTAAAGCCAATAAAAATATATTTAGAAATTATCTAAATAACACTAGATAAAACTATTTAGTTGGTAAATACAAAAAAATCCTTTTACTTTTTTCAGGAGTGGATGAGCGTATGTAAACTTTTATTATCCGCAAGTTTGCGATGTGAGTGATTGATTGTTTTTGTAAACTATATTTAACAACAAAATGTATTCTTGTAATTTATTAAACTATTATAAAAATTAATTGAATATACATATTAAAGGCTCATAACTTAAAGTTATATGTAGTATATATACTGTTAGCGTACTCGTGTAAAAGAGGGTAGATTTAGGTGGAAAATAACTATAAAAGCAGTAGAATTGTGTCAATCGGGGGGCATTCGCTTGTGAGTGACGGCCCCTAATCGAAGGAAACTAGTGTGAAGTATTGTTAGTAGGTGATACATATCACTTATTGCAATTACATAGTATCTCTTTCAAAATAGTTTAGAATCATATAGACGATATGTGTTTTTAACGTGTTTCTTTAAAAACGTTACCCGCTTCCGATTTCTAACAATACATTACAAATATTTATTCTTAATAGATCTCAACACAACTTTCTAACTGATCAGAAAGATATAATCGTACAACAAGATACAGGCTAGTATTGTAGTCACATAATTCATAGTATTCGTAACAGAGATGTTTTTTTTTTCCTACAAAATATCATTTAATTGTATTACAAGACAGTTTTTCGTATAACAATGACATTTTCTTCAAACACTTGGTCATTTATTCCAAACAACAAAGACCGCAAGTTGATTTGAAAGTCTAATTCCAAACATACACTTAGAACGTTTTGTATAATCAACCTTTGTAATGTTCTTTCTCCTTTGCAATGTTAATTTAACGAAAAGAATTTGTAAATATATTTCAAATAATGAACGAGTTTTCTAAACTCCCTATAAAATAATAAGTAAATAAGTTGTGAAAATTTATCATATACAGCATACTTCATTTTTGTAGGCATATAATAAATATGAGCATACTAGATAGATGTGTAATATAGTTATAGTATACGTAGCATTTCTATTGCCCACGCACATAAGCTCTCAAGATATTCCGTTTTTGCAACATTTATTTTTCTTGCTCCAGTTAAATTGGTCATACATTGCCGGCCGGTCTATGGCAGGCCGGTCGTGGCGCAGCGGCACGAGGTGTGACTGCAAAACCGACTGGTTGTGGGTTCGATCCCCACTCGAGGAGATGAAATATTTACCTAAATTTATATTTCCATTTCTTCGCTCTGGTGTCGAGGTTAAGCGCGGCGTTGAGTTCTGCCACTCAACGCGCAATGCCTCCAGAATTCGGCAGAAAGTGGGGAACGGAGTGTCTTACCACTAGGTTCCCTCTGCCTACCCTGCTGTGTGCGAGATAAAGCGTGAAGCTAAAAAAAAAAAGTTATTTTCAAACCGAAGTAATAGCTACCGAGATTAGCGAGATCGACCAAATAAACTCTCACTTTATAATAATAGTATAGGCCAAATTTTTACCTGATATAGAGGAGACTGGGGTTGGTTTTAACGGAGGTAAAAATTAACGAGCTTATTCTCGGCAAACGAGAAGAGTTAAAAATATGATACTCGTTTTAGAAATACTATATACACAGCTGAACATGTCTTGACTTGACTTGCCTATTGCCAGTCAGCCGTCGCTTTTGATAGTTATGGGCAGTCCTCATGGGACCTCTTATTGACAGGTAAACGATTTTTTGTGTCTTGTAATAAATTGATTTAAGATTCATTTAATCACTGAATCGAATTAAAATTTGAACTAAATCAAACCTGTTTTATTATCAGTAACGCTATTATTTGTTGAGATAATTTTGATTATTTTATTTTCTGTGACTAATGAAGTAAAAAAAGTGTCCTTGAGGCTAAAAATTAACAAATGAAGTGGGGTAAGTATTAACAAGTGAATATGTATATTTGTGGTACTAACCTATTAGTATTTTTTTACAATAGGTATGTTTCTTTACAGAATAAAAATTACTCAAGAAAGAGTACAAGAAATATTTAAGTAGGTAGCTAAAGAAGTTTTGAAATAAAATTGAAACTTTAGTGTTGTTACTATAATATAATAATTGTCATGTGACACTGCTTAAATATGTAAAGAAAAAAAAGGAGGGAGCTTTGATTCAAGTGGGTTATAGAAACCGTTTAATTTTTAATTCAGATCAAGAAGCCATGATGGCAGATTATTTGATAAAATGTGTTAATATTTATTTTGAACTGCTACCAAATAATAACATGAAATCTGAGTATTAACATATGTAGCTTATTAACTTATTAAGATAGCTAAGAACTGTCTAAAACTGAAATATTCATATAATTGTAGACATCACTAACGACTATGTTAAGTTTATATAACTTAAGGCCTTTGAAGCTTATTAAGATGCCTAAAGAGTGTCTAAGACTAATATGCTTATCTAACTTTAGACATTAAGTTTCAAGTCTGTGTTTAATATTTGTAGCTCATTAACTTATATGTAAAGATTGTCTCAGTTAAAAAAAATAAATAGGCTGTGTATTTGTATGCTACAAAAAAACCTTTAAGCTGAAACAATTACTTTTGATTGATTATTTATTTAAAATATTGTTTTTTTGTCTCTACTGTAGATTTTTAAGACTATTAATAGTAAAAAGTTTATGTTACTTAGTTTAGGTATTAAGCTAATTACTTTTTGGTTTTAACGACGCTATTTCTGAAGTTACTTATCTAATTAATGATTTTTATTACCAACAAAAAAATATTTTTTCAATTATTGGAAATACAAAATATTATATAAAATTTGTTAGTACCAGCTCCGTTCTCCCGCACTTACATATTATGTGCTTAATTTTCTTTCTACTAGACGGGTCACAGTATTCCTACTAGTATCTGAATTACACTGGAAATGACTTTGAGTTGACGACTGAAAAAAAATTAAAAAAGCTCGAGTGGGAATCGAACCCGCTACAACCGCGTGGCGTTACAATTCCACCCTTGTGTAACTGCAAGTTGGTGATTGAATTAGTGAAAATTTACCCTCTTTATAAATTACAACTTCGTTCACAAATCAATTAAAATATATATCTTTGGCTTAGAGTAGAAATCTGTTAAAAGAGTATTCAGCAAACTATCAGGAGATACAGACAGAGAGACAGAGAAAAAATATTCCGACATTTCGACAAACCTCTTAAATATAACCTACAATTAATAAATTTATATGAGAGCGTTATATGATATTAATAAACTTTTTAAGTACTTGGTCTTAACGAGAAAATTTCTAAAGAGCAAATAAGATTATTAAATTTATTAAGTTTGTCATTTTAATGAATTTTGTTCAAATTGTTTTCTTAAGCAAGATTTTATTAAAACATGTAACTTAATCTTCCATAGAAATGTTAAGTTTATTTGTATTGTCAATTTAAAATTTTCTTTATAATATGATTATTTCTTATAACTCCACACCCGCACATATAGTTGGGTTGAGATCATCCGTTCCACATTTTGAATACGCAAAACTCATTCCGGCATTGGGTTTAATCACTAACACTTAACATATTGTTACCAGAGCGGTGGAAAGAAAATAATTATTTCATACGATGATACATCAGACGCTGTGACTACTTACTTGGGCTAATATCGATATAGGCTGTACGCTTTTTATAACTTTATAAATAATTAAATAAATCAGCTACATGCTGTATCCCGCACACAGCAGGATTTATAAGACACTCGGTAAGGTAATTATAAGACACTCCGTTCCCCACTTTCCGTCGAGTTCTGGAGGCATTGCGTGTTAAGTGGCGGAACTCAGCGCCACGCTTTGCCTCGACACCAGAGCAAAGAAATAAAAATATAAATGCAAATAAATATTTCACTTCCTCGAGTGGGGATCGAACCCATAACCAGTCGATTTTGCAGTCATACTTTGTGCCCCTGCGCCACGACTGGCCTCTTTATCTGAGATTTAATACTCACAATGACTGGTATGATCTTTATCCAGTGATATTTGTTACGCTGTGCCGAGCCTCAATACTGTTGGATTCGATGAGAAAAAAGTACACTAAGGCACGTTTGAGCGATTAGTAAAATAGTAACATTGATTGGTTTTTCACAAAAAAAATATTTCATTCAATATGAATGTGCTTTTTAAGTTAAAGTTTTTGTTTTAACATCCTATTCGCCCCATTTTGTGGGGGTATCTAATATAAAATAAATATATCAATAAATATATATCCAGTAAACTTTGCAATAATCAAAAAAGTTAAAATAATAATTAATGAGATCAATATTGATGACTGACACACAAGTCAGATATATAAGGGCCTTTTCAACCTCCCATATCGGCACATTTTCGTAACACCATTCTTCACATCTATTGCACTGAATCTAATTATAAGGAACAAATCTTGACAAGCCATTCCAACTTCTCTATTGAATTTTTGTTAAATGTTTTGACGTTCTGCGAATTCAAACGTATATTTACAAACCACTACAGATGCCATTTCAAATTTTTTGTACGTACGAACTATCTGCAATGAAATAAAAACGAAATAAAAAGGATTCATTAACCTTAAATATGAAATAACACATTTTAAAAAAGTGATCCACTTCGCCCCCGATAGTACGATCCGAATAACACCTTTTAAAGAATTTTTAAATAAATATTTCGGTGTTTTACCTATCACATTATTCTTAAAAACTAAAATACATTCTAAAATAGATCCTTTCTTATCAATATAAGATAAGATTTTTTTAAAAAAAAACCTTACTCATTTAAATAAATTATAAGTACCTTAAATGAGTGCCAAAAATGTAACACACTCAACAACCTCAACCGCTGTCGAGCAGCACTGACACTTATTTAAACAACAAATCAAAAATCTACCGTTGACGAGTAATAAGGGTAGGAGAGAGGGAAGCAAGACGCTAAACGTTTGAATTATTTGTCTCATGTTACTTAAAATATCAACGAATTTTCTTATATTGATCCGATTCCCCCATTGATCCGCTTCGCCTCGGTCGAAATCTGTTATAATAACCTTCACCAATCACAATAACTGTAATATAAAAAAAGTGAAAAATTCAGCTGTCAGTCTGTCTCAATCGGGACACCATATAAGTAAATTGCATAACAGCAGGTCAGATAATGGGATCTTAGTGTGAAGAAACTCCGTTTTCCATACCTGAAGTCAACGGCATGTTTCGTATTACCAGGGTGTACAAAGGAAAGTAATAGAAATATATTTTTTACACTTAATGAGTATCATACCAATAACCATAGCGTTTACGGATCAGACGCTATAGCAATGCAAAATAGGCATACGTTAAATATGAATATTCGACCGTCGTGGCGCAGGGGCACAAGCATGCGGCTGTAA
>DWMY01003071.1:0-10750 GCA_018249775.1 Heliconius hecalesia formosus
ATGAACCTTGGGACGGTCCAAGTTTTACCTTATAAAAAATAATTTTGTATATAGAACAACAATATTTCGTTTTTATTAGGTTTATGTGTATATCTGGGGCCAGTCGTGGCGCAGGGGCACAAAGTGTGATTGTAAAATCGACTGGTTGTGGGTTCGATCCCCACTCGAGGAAATGAAATATTTATTTACATTTATATTTTCATTTCTTCGCTCTGGTGTCGAGGCAAAGCGCGGCATTGAGTTCCGCCACTTAACACGCAGTGCCTCCAGAACTTGGCGGAAAGTGGGGAACGGAGTATCTTAACATTAGGTTCCCTCTGCCTACCCTGCTGTGTGCGGGATACAGCGTGATGCTGATTTGATTTATGTGTATATCTATGTATAGATACAATAAATATATAGTTTACGTGTATGTTTTTTTAAGCTTCACGTATCCCGCTTATAGAAGGGTGGGTACGCAGAGGGACCCTAGTGTTATTGAGTGGCGGAGAGGCACAACGCCACGTTTTGCCTTATTACCAGAGCGTAAAAAAATAAAAATTATAATAAATAATAATTCATTTCCCACAATTCCCTTGTGATAAAAATCCCTCTCAGTCATGTTATCGTTGTTACTAATCACCTTATCTATGCGTTATCAGTTCAGATTTAAATTTTTATATGACAATTACTAATCGTTTTATTCAAAATATAGCATTGTGATGAGTATCAATAAGGAGGTGCTATCTAACGTCAGATTAATTATTATTAATGTATCATTTTAAAGTGCATTTTTTACATTTCAAAAACAAATTTGTAGTATTAAATATCAGTAATATATAATATTTTTATTTCTTTGCTCTGGTTTCGAGGGAAAAGCGCTGCGTTAAGTTCTACCACTCAACACACAATGCTCTCAGAAATTAACGGAAAGTGGGGAGCGGAGTGTCGTAACACTAAGCCCCCTCTGCCTACCCTGCTACACGTGGGATGCAGAGTGAAGCTGATATTTGTAGAACATAAAAGTGCAAGCCTTCGTTTAGTAATCAAGCCATCGTTGGGCAGAAATTTTTGTTTATTTATGTTAATAGCTATCACAAGTCAAGACATTACTTTTTTATTTTGTACCGGAAATCGAGACATCACGTTTAGTTTGGCAGAGACAGAGGTGCAAAGGTGGCCTTTAAGATAACCACTACAATAGATCATCGCTAATACACTTATATAAAACTTTAGCTAATTATAAATAAGTATTCACAAACTAAACTTAACATCATCATTTCACCGAATTTTAAAATATTGAATACAGTACGGTCGTGGCGTCGTGGTTCACATTAGTCGGTCGGATTTCATATTAGGTAATTTTCTTATACACATATCCATAGATATAAAAGAAGAAGATAATGATAGAAAGTATAATTTTAAGGCGGCCACGACACATATTCTGTACTGTATAATGTAAAGGTATAATATACTATCAATTAATCAAAATTCATATTATAACTCTATCTAACTTACTTACGTGTAAACTAATATGAAATATGTATATAAGAGAGTAACAAATTACCTTTCACTTTTCACCGGAAAAGAATTTCGGTATTAAGAATTAATGTTATTAAGTTCTTAATTATAATATGGTAATGGACTACCAGAACTACTATCGGTTATTTTAATTGAAATGTACAATATACCTATACATACATACATTACCTTTACATACATTACCTTTTCATTTCAATTTGAATTTACTTAATTTATTGCATAATGTTATAAAAAAAGAACAGCTTCCCGCTGTATCCCATACGCAGGATTGGCAGAGGGGGGAAACTAGTGTTAAGACACTTTGTTTTCACTAGTATTTATAATTATAAGGTATGATATTTGTACAACAAGCTTTTTTTTCAACAAAATTAGCAGCCATATAAATATTTAAATAATGTATTCGCTTTCTTAATACCAGAAAGCAAACGGTCTTCTAAGTGCCCGGTGGTGAAGTGACAAACAGGGATCTAAAATCTGTTTACTGCTACCAACACTGGCCAATCTTGTCAAAAATCAAAATCCGAAATCTTACTCGTTGGAGATGACGGGGGCTGATGCGGCTCAATTTCAAACATATCCCAGTCTCTATTACTGCCTATACCTTGGTTTTCGTCTTCTTCCATGCTAGGACTTATTCTTCACAATCGAGGACATTAAACGACATTAAAACATAATAAAAGATGAGGTTGTACAAGCCTGGATTACACTAAAAGTGAGTGCTGTAATTTTCCATAGTGTCCAAAGTATCATATGTGTATATGGTAAATATTTATTATGATATTCGCACAAAAATATTTTTTTTACAGTACTTAATAGTACAGAAAAATAAATAACACCAGTTATTAAATACGTAATTCCTTTTTAATTATTACTTAGCCTGACGTCAAGTTGTCATATAAGGAAGAATTGTAATATACGTAACAGTATTAACTGCGACTGCTACGATGTCGTTAATGCACGTATCAAATGTGATACCCAGGGCGCCAGGACTATATATATCCAAACAGATTTAATTTTCTTAACATACGACTCAGCCATTACAAATAGCCCGACATTTTACCCTATTACATGACATCTATAACCTTTGTAAAAATGCAAAATCATTGTCTATTCAAAGTACCCACTAAATTACATCGTACATGTAATTTTACTTGACAATAAGACGTCCGAAATACAAACATGAAGGTTATCCAAAAATAATCTTGCAAAATAACTGCTGATTATAAGCAAACACTATAATTTTATTGTCCTTGAGATCGAATCACTGTATTATCAAAAATAAGTAACCATATTTAGGTATGTACGTATAAAGTAGAAGACATAGTAACAATATGCATTATGAAAAGTACAGGTTTGTGATGTCATGTTTGTTAAGAGTTTCAGCCATCTCTTAATTTTTTCTGAGTAGGCAGATCTATCAGTATCTAGTGACATGATACCCTGTTTCCAATATCTCAATATGTCAATTTAGAGATACAAAATGTTTTTTTTTTTTCAAATTGGATTTGAATGCACAACCACCGAATATATCAATTGAACCACAACGATATCAATCAAATTACTCTGCTCTGTTTTTATAGAAAACGAGGTTATTATAACCCCGTTTTCTATAAAAACATAAGCTTTCGTTGCGCAGTAGTAGTTTAAAGTTTGTGGTCGCAGGATCGATCCACACACGGGATGATTGTAATTTGCTTCTTTGGCTCTGGCAGGCGAAGCGAAGAATTCCGCCATTGATTTGCAAATCTCACGGAAATCTCTCGGAGTTTTTAACACTTAAGTTTAACTATTCGGGTATTTAAAAAAAATGTATTTAAGGTGCCATCTATAATACCGTTTAGAACAACAGTTATCCTATCGACATTCACACATCAACGCGGCAATGAGCACAAGCTGGCGTTACGCAAGCAACAGGTTAGCCGGGATGTTAACGAATACCTCAGTAATGGTGGCACCTGCCTGTAGAAATTTACTCTTCTGTACGTTAATTTGATATTTATTTACAGAAATTCTTGTACTGAAATAAAAATGAAAAAAGGTTTATGTTCATAACAACCTAAACCTAAATATGTCTGCATTTTTTAAAATTTAAACTAACATATCTACTTTTTACTGTGTTAAATGAAAGCAATTTCAATTTACAACTTTACGTTTTAGGGGACCGAGCTATGATACTCCGTTCCTCACATCCCGTATAAATATCGTGCGCCGCGCTTTGTACGTATTTAGATCTTTTTACCAGAGCAAGAAAATGAAAATAATTCAATCCCTCTCATAGGAATCGAACCCAGAACCGTAGCGTTTACAGTGACAGTGCTGCTACACCACTTGGAAAAAATAGGTATTACACTACAAATAGGGCAGACCATTTAGGCCATATATATATATATATTTTAATATATTAGATTTTCTCACATTTACAAGACGAGATAAAGTGTTAAGTTAGGTGTATTATATAAAAAAATCGAGTCAACGCCTTGTGATGAACTAGTAATTAGGATTCCGTATCCATAAAACAAAAGAAAACAAAACTTTCATAGGATTACGCTATTGTCTGTCTATCCCTCGGTCGGTCTGTCAAACTAGTTTTCGTGGAGGATTTCACGTTGCTAAGCTCATAATAATATCAAATACTCAGGTCGACAGTCCAGTGAAGCAAAATAAGATCAAATTTCTAAGTCAAAAGAATAAAAAAAAATAGTAATTTATAGTTATACCATAGAAAAAAATTATAGCAAACATATATTATGACAATCACGTCATACAAAATGGATGCATACGCTCGGAAATTTAAGTTTATCAAGTTATTATTGTGGATTCCGTTGTCTAAAAATCAACAAAATTATAAGAAACCTCCTATGCGCGAGTCATACTCGCACTTGACCAGTTTTTTCAATACTAGACTAATAACACAAAATGATCAGGAAGTGTTCTAGTGTAAAATGTAATTGCAAATTAGTTAATTGTTTATAAAAGTTCAATTAATGCCAAATACCTATAACGTAGAAGTCGATAATATCTTATTGGTTAATGTCTCTAAATTACAGTATTACAATCTCATCACTTCATCATCACACCCGACTGAGATAAGCGATTATCTATATATAAATGATTTTTGAACTAGACTGTTAAAAAAAATCTTCGGGACAGTACGAGACTTGACAACGAATGGACGTGTGTTCGATTTCCATTTAGGGGGAATAAATTATTTTTTCTTCCATTGTTTTGACAAATAGCGACGTTGAGTACGGTAGCAATTGACTGTCTGACGGCAAACAGAATGTCTCGACAATAGATTCTCTCAGATAAAAAAAATATAGACCAATATTTTCAACAACCTACAAGCCGAAGTTTTATGTACTAAATAGAAACTAATATGTTCACTAAAATATTCATTGGAACTATATGTTACCGTATGTAGTTTTTAGTTACTTAGTCCTTTTTTAGCTTTACACAACCTTTTTTACCTTTTTTGCTTTGTTAAGATACCACGTTCCCCACGTACCGCCGAATTTTCGAAATATTACGTGTTCAGTGCCGGAATCCTAATCTACTAACTTCAATTTATTTGAACGCTACATAAACTTCCTGAGTATCGCAGTTATATTAATTATTCTATTCCATAGCAACGTTAATATTATGACTTAAGAAATACTTAAAGCGATTTAACAGTTCCTATACTTAGTTTAATAGCATTTGCTGAGTGGATAACGGATACTGTTCATTTAAGTTATATATTTACTTAATGAAGTGAGTTATATGTATAGTATAGAATACATGTCACTGATTTATAGTAAAAAAAGTAAAAATAAGCTTCAGTAAGTTTTCAATTTGTTTTACAAACTTTTGTTTTGAGATGTTCTTGACTTTAAACGATAGTTGTGGTTTAAATAACCAACTAGATATTTAAAATTATAATGTAGGCTGACTTTCTCTTTCTTTTCTTAAATTTTCTTTCATTATAAAAAATATATTAGAATAAATGTTTTACAGATAAAATGTATGTAACTTTTTATGTATGATAGATGCACGTGTGTGTGTATATATATATATATATATATATATATATATATATATATATATATATATATATATATATATATATATATATATATATATATATATATATATATATATATATATATATATATATATATATATATATATGTATATATATATGTATATATATATATATGTATATATATATATATGTATATGTATATATATATATATATATATATTAATATACTAGATTTTGATTAATTTGGGAAAGTCAATGTTTAAACACTTGAGTTTCTACCGGGACAGCAATAGGTACTCGCAGTAATAAAAAGAAATAGTAAAATCATTCTGAAGGCCATATTAAAATAAACACGAAATGTTTATTTACATAATTAATTATTATTATAAAATTTAACAAACAATAGTATTTAAATAAACGAAAAGTGTCGTGTTTATTCCGAGTAATGATTAGTTTTCGTGTATTACGCTGTTTTTTTTTGCAAAAAAACAAATACCTATTAAATTCAGTGCCTTTATAATAAGTATTAAAACTTATCTATAATGATAAGTTTTTTAGATACGGCGGAGTAAGCAGAGAAAAATTAAAATGATATAATAAGTGCCTCCATTCTCTACTTCCTGTCATCATTAATAATAATCTGAGGTAAAAAATATTAAGTTAATTATTATTATTGTTTATTTCATTAAATTTTTCTTTATAGTGTAAAACACTAACAATAATTCAGTATTGTTTAATTGACAGGGAAGATATAAAATTTCATGCCATTTAAGACTTTTTTGATTATAGATACAGTAAAATGTTTTTAAATCGATAAGTAAAAAAAATGTGTTTTCAATATTTATTTTACATATTTATTTAGGTTCACGACGTATCCCACATAGGAGGTTAGGCAGAGGGAACCTGGAAACCAAGTGTCAAGACGCCCCGTTCTCCCTTAAGACATTTCTGTTTCCCCACTTTCCGCCGAATTGTTGGGACATTGCCTGCTTTGCCTCATTACCAGAGCAAACTCATCGAACCTACAATCGTCGCGATCACCGACGGACGCTTGCGCCCCTGCGCTACGACGGGCTCATTTAAAATTTGTAAATAGGTATAATTTTTTTCAGGTTCGTTTTTTATGCCACATACGGCAAGAAAGACAGAACGCGGAACTCAACACTGCGCTTTTGCATGTTACTAGACCGATAAAACAATTTATTCTCTCTAATGGGAATCGAACTAACAACCGTCGCATTTTAAATACATTAGTTTAAAACAAAGTAAATAAGTACGGATATGCGCAATTGCACAGGAATTTATTTGAGCAGGTGTTGCGGAAATGCTACACGGATGTGCAACTTAGTATAAGAGCTGACAAATCTTAAGACTAACTTAAACATAAGAAAACTTTACTGCTTTAAGTAAATGTACAATTATAGGTTAATTTTTATTGTATTTATTTTTCGATCACCGTTGCGCAGTTGCACAGCGTTTGATTGTAAACGTGAGGGTTGCGGGTCCGACCCCCACGTCGAGGAGATAACTCTATCCAGTCCTCGAGTTGTGGCTGAGTTCTGCCACTCAACACACAATGTCTCAAAAATTCGCGGTAAGTGGAGAACTGAGTGCCTTAACACTAGGTTTCCTCTGTCTACTCTTTTATATTCGGGATAAAGCGTGAAGCTATATATAAAAAACAAAATTAATATTTATTACAATGTTTAGGTATCGGACCCTTGGTGGGGTAAAAAGATAAGCCACAACTTAGGAATATATTATGTATAACTCACATTGACCAACGTTGTGGCTTCACTCTCTTTATCGACATAGCTGCGATACTTAAACATATTAGTATTTCTATTCTAATATTATAAAAAGTTTGTTGGGTAGCGCTTATCTCAAGAACTACTAATTCAATTTGAAAAAATCTAAAATAAGTATGAAACATAAAAATGTTGGATAGTCCATTCATCGAGGATGGCTACAACTATATTACATGACCATATTACGGGTCTTAAAATGTGTCAAGTTTCATGTACAATTATTTATGTCATCTATATGGTTATTTTCGTTTCGCAAAGTGGGTGAATCCGCAGGTAGAAGCTTGTATTATATAAGTTTAAGCAATATAAACAGTAAACGACAAACAATGTTCGACACCTATTAAATATTTGGCTATCAATCATCTATTGCGTCAAAAACGTGTTAACTACCACTACAACAATCCGACTGAACCGGATAATACCAGTTTAGAGCAGAAAAAACTTTGGAGCCGTTTAAAACATTTAACAGTTTATTATTATTATTTCCAGGTTTTTCGTATTATTGTTTTGTTTTGTTTTTTTTTCGTCGCGTCGTCACATAACGCAGGTTTTTTTTTTCAATATAGACTGGGTCATTTTTTTCTCGAACCGCAATGAGTACATACTACCTACTTTACTGCCTTATAATTCCGTATTATAATAAGACAGGCAGACAAGTTAATTATTGTTTCCAAGTTAGGTAGGTAAACCATCCAAACAGACTGAAATGTTCTGGTAATTTGTTGTTTTTATATATAATCTAACTAGTGGACGCGCACGGCTTCGCCCGCTTATTTGCACCCTTAGGGGTGAATTCTAAAAAAACCACGAAACACGTGTTCAACGAATATATTTATGAGTCTGAATTTCAAATTTTATAAAAATAGGTACTGATTTAATTTTTTTTTCCATACAAAGTTTCAACCCCTATTTCATCCCTTTAGGATTAAAATTTTTCAAAATCCCTTCTTAGTGGATGTCCAGATTATGAAAATAAACATCTGTCCAAATTTCACGTTTCTTTCTACGCACAGCGGTTACGGCTGTGCGTGCGTCTTACCTCAGTCAGTGAGGTACATGTCCTTTTATATTTATATTTATATTTATATTATATTTATATATATATATATATATATATATATATATATATATATATATATATATATATATATATATATATATATATATATATAAAAACCTAAAAGGTTTTGATCTTTCTGAGTGAGAAAAGTAAGTTATATACAAAGCTAAACTGCCAATGATCATTAATAGTGATAAGGTTGCCTCTGTCGGTACGATCGCAACGGTCACCAAATTTACTTTAATTTTTGTTTACTTTTACATTTTTTGGTCAAATTTCTTTTAGGTAACGCAATAAAAAGTTATATCTATCTGTATATTTAAACTAATTAATATGTACTACAGTACCACCCACATTCAAGACCAGAAAATATCTTACAAGAACTTAAAAAAAGTTATAATATGTAACGAGAAGTTGCGTGTCACCGACCACCATAGTGGCAAGACCATTCCGTATTTTTTTAATTTTTCGGTATTCTTTGTTATTTTATCATTTTTATTGTAATAACTTCATTATGGACACTTCTTTGCAATTGCATAAAATACAGTAAAAAGATATAATCTACGCGAAAGGAGAGCGGAAAGATAATTTTATTAGTTTAAAATTCGCTGACTAATATTTTTAATAATTATATGAATATCTTAGCATTGGGGCTTGGCAGGCTGAGTTCGTACATCTCAGTTGATTACAAATATACCTAAAGACGTAAAAAGCTAGGTTATCTTGTCCAAGACCAATATAAAGAGTGTTTGGATATAATAAAAAGTTAGTCAAATATAAATTACATGATATTTTTACTCATATTGAGTTCCGCCACTTAACACGCAATACCTCCAGAATTCGACGGAAAGTGGGGAACGCAAGTGTCGTAATACGAACGCAATGTGAAGACATTGCGACTTCAAAACACTAGGTTTCCAGGTTCCCTGGCTACCCCGCTATGTGCAGGGTACAGGGTGAAGTTAAAAAACAATACATAGATTCATTGTAAGGGTTTACTATTACAAGTCCATCAAATTATTTTTTCAAATTTTTTTTACATGGCAAAGCGATTTAAAAGGAAAATTTCCAAAAACTTTTTTTTGTAAAATAAACTTACATAAAATATTTATCCGCTTAAACGCTAAGTAAATTGATGTAATTAGTAAAGATTAACATTATAATAAGTACGTGATGCAAAAATCTCGTATATTCTTTAATTTTACCTTCAATGAAGGACAAACAGATTTATTTTTAGTTATATTAAGTGAAAGTTATGTGAAGGTTAATATATAATGTGTTAATGAGGACGTGGCGCAGGGGAATAGTATCTAGCGGTAAACTATCGCGGTTAGTTATAGGATACATTTCCTCTTGGGGAATTCATTATTTTTAATTCAGTGAAGAAGAAAAGGCGCAGCGTTGAGGTGCGCTACTCAGCAGACATATCTCGAAAATTAGGCAAAGGTGAGAAACGGAGTGTATTAAAACTTTGTTCTCTCTTTGTGCCTACCTTCGTCAATAAATGGATTATCTAATACCACAAAAAATATTTTTTCAATTCGAACCCCTTCTTCCTGAGATTAATGCATTTAACCATACAAACTGTTCAGCTCATATTAGTATAGAAATACGAATGAGAGACGGATGTCTTATACAAAAATTGGGCCACAAAGCCTTCATAGGATAAAATAATGATAGTATTACAGAATTTCCTTTGAGATGGACGATACAAAAGAAATATAATAAAAATATTGTAATTATTTTAACAACAATTGCCTGTTTATCTATTTAATTGTTTTATTTCTATGAAATATTTACACAACAAGACTCCAGTGGAACCTTGTAATTATTATAATCACTGTAACTACGTAACTTAATTTTAATAAAATTTGGTAACTAATTATAATATTTCAACAAGATGAAGGTATATATTATGTAGATACATTTACATGATAGAGGCATGAAATTACCATATCCATTGTTTCATAAAATAAAATCAAATCAAAATTAAATAAAAGCTTCAAGCTGTATCCTGCACACATTAGAGAAGGCAGGGGGAACTAGTGTTAAGACACTCCGTTTCCGACTCACACGCCGACTTTCCGCCGAATTCTGGAGGCATTGCGTGTTGAGTAGCGGAACTCAACGCCGCACTTTGCCTGGACATCAGAGCGAAGAAATGGAAATATACATTTAAATAAATATTTCATTTCCTCGAGTGGGAATCGAACCCATCAACAGGCACAATTTGGACGGAAAGTTACTTAATACTAGGACTAACTACTAGGTTCTTTCTAATTATCATGCTATACGAGGAATGGTGTGAAGCTGAAGTGAGATGAAAATCAGCAAGAATAT
>DWMY01003072.1:0-10749 GCA_018249775.1 Heliconius hecalesia formosus
ATTTTAACCTAAATATCGAATGTATTACAATACCTAGCTCACAAGTAGATCAATCTTAACCACATTGTTTAATGAGTTTTGTAAGCTACACTTTGTAAACTTTTGGAGGCGTCTTATGAGCCTGGTAAAGTACTGTTCCTTTTATTGATGTTAACAACATATTTCTCAGATTAAGCTGTGTTTGTTATATTATACTTATTTATCAATAAAGACATTTATAAAAAAAAAAAAAAAAGTGGTCAGAGCGTCTGGTCATATGGCTTAGTGGTCAGAGCGTCTGGTCCAGGAGGCGCGAGTTCGAGTCCCGCTACGTTCAAAATTTCTTATACGTTTTCTAAATAAGTATTTTTCTTTCCTAAGCGTGGATTACCACTTTAAAAATGTTAAAAATACCAACTTTACCATTTAACAATAACAATCGATTCTGTTCATACCTAGTCGTATATAATATTTCGTTAACTTTATCTGTAAATCAATCGAGTGAACGTTCCAACCATTAATTCAATATCAGCGATATCTATCAGTAATTACAAGGAGATGGATTATTTTTAACTTTAAAAGCTCTTTGCGAAGCTAATGCATTTGTCGACTGAATTTACTTTAGAGAAAAACTTAAAATATAAGTTTCTTTTTAAATTAGCGCTGTATCAAAACGCTGTTCTTATTAAGACTTCAACACTACCGTTCAACACTTTCTGTAGAATTCAGGAGGCATAGTGTGCGCGTCCGTCCCATATTAAATATTTCATTCCTTCGAGTGGGTATCGAACCCACGACCATCTCATTATCAGTCACACCCTCATGCCCTTGTGCCACGACAGCCTTGTCCGGACATTACTATAATAGATAAATATTGTATACTAATCTACTAAGTTACCCCACCTAGTTCCAACAAGTGCAAAAAACGCTTGCTAGTAATATATCTCCTTGTACACTTGAATAGAAATTTTGTGTTCATAGAAATAAATAAAAGTTTCAAGTTCATTTATTTACATAAATTATTTTAAGAAACATTAAAGACAAGAAGAAGATTCACTTGGGAAATATAAGTTTTATATTTCCGTTCTAAAGCTTTATATCTGGAAGATTTTTAAAATTCTATTTTATTTTATTATAAAAGCGGCAAAACATCTGACTGTAAACTCAATAGTAGTGGGTTTGATAAAGAGTGGCGTTATGTTACGCCACTCAACACACAATGTCCTGAAAAATGGGCGGAAAGTAAAGAATAAAGTGTCTTATCGCTAGTGCTATCTGCCCTGTTAGCATATATACATATTTAGTACAAAGACATACTTGATACAAACTTCCCACTTTTCACTTATTTTTTTTCGAGACATTGCGTGCTGAGTGG
This sequence comes from Heliconius hecalesia formosus, assembly GCA_018249775.1. Lineage (NCBI taxonomy): Eukaryota > Metazoa > Arthropoda > Insecta > Lepidoptera > Nymphalidae > Heliconius > Heliconius hecalesia. The sequence continues at coordinate 1,355 of DWMY01003072.1, forward strand.
CTTGCTTAGTACTCTTTACTAATATAAAAAATTTAAGTAAATAAGTTTTTAGGAAAAATATTTATTTATAAAAAAAATCCTAAGTGTGGCATAACACTTTAAAAATGTTTAAAAGTTTTTAGGATTCTACGCTATCAAAGTACTTAATTGGATCGTACACAAAACCATAATGTTTGCCTCATAGGCTGTCCCACTGCCCCACGATGCTTGCACATTTTATTTAGTATCAAAAACAACACTTTAAAGGATAATAAAATTTCAAGAAAAGCTATTTATATTATTCTTATATCACTACAAAACTTAGAAACTGTTGTAATTTTAAAGTACTATCATGACTGATTTAATATCAAAGTTCGTCCAGCGACACGAGATGGTCGTTTGTCCTAGGATAAGAAACAAATCTTTTTGTTTTAAAGGAAACTTTTAAGAAAGTAAGAAGGAAGGCATTTATTGCACTAAAAGCTTCACCCGAACTAACTTTAAAATGGATTTTCAACTTTGTCCGTTGCATTTAGTGGATGTTGTTACACCGTTGTGTATTATTTTGTTGTTTATTTTTTTTAATTTTTATCTTTTTCTTTGCCCTGGTAAGAAGAAAAAGCGTGGCGTTGAGTTCCATCGCTCAACTCACTTTGTCGCTATATCTCAAAAATTGTATGGAAAGTGGGGTAATATTAAATCTACCCTGCTATATGCGGGTTACAGCGTGCTAAAAAAATACAAACAAAAAAAATATCTCTATCAGCAACTCTCAACCTCATTATAATTTCAATTCAAAACATAAAAAATCCAATTAAATTAAACATTTACAAATCACTCTATAATGAAATAGTTCTATAATAAATTATTCCACTTTGTCATTATTAATCTAATTTAATTCGACGCTCACTGATTTGGTATTTGGCCTTTTAATTAAAATTTTGTATATATGTAATTTCCATATGTAATCAGATTCCGCTACATTATATTGCTATTGTGTAAGTATATTTATTTATATACTTATATACTAATATTACAAAGGTAAACGACTTTGTTTAGTTTATCGTGCTAATCTCAGGAACTAATGGTTCGAATCAAAACTTCTTTTTATTTTGATAGTAAATGTCTCGAGGAAAGACATGAACCTCGGGCACTTGAAATAGTTATTATCACTTGACTACGCGGGCAAAGCCGCAGGCTTAAAACTTGTAGTTTTGTACTCGGTAATTAATTAGATACTTAGTTAGCTATCGGTTAGAATTCGAATATACCTATCAATTAATCTCAAAGGGGTTGATTTTTTATTTTGATTTGCTTGTTATTTTTTATATGTAATTATTTTTTTATATTTTCACAGTATTTAAGTCAAAGCTATGAACCACAATAAAGACATTTTAGTATTTTTCCAAAGCAAAATAGACGTATTGAAAGTATAATATAATTTGGATAGTATCATAATTAATTGGCACGCATTCCCTAATGCCTCACAAGAAATCAAAAGAACTTAGAAATAACACCACTAAGCTAACAGGCCAAACACTCCTTCTACTGTGTCATAGACAGATAAAATAGATATAAAAGTTCACTAGTAAATCTTTGGAAGTTATATTTAAAATGTTACACGTTAGTGTAACACTAAAGTATGATATAAAGAAGCAAAATCTCTTTGAAAGTAAGCTCTTAATCTTATTGTTCTATACTTACTGTTTTCTTATCTCCTTATACTGTTGTGACTTAGCATGTCGATACGAGGTTGTTTTATATTATAGAGAAAGAAGTTTAACTTTTAATATATTTTAATTCTTTTATTCGCTTTATCAATACAAGATTGTTTTACATTATAGAATAAAAAGCTTAAATTTAAATCAATTTTTTTATTTGCTTAATACATACTTGTATATTATTTTGTATTTTGCTTTCTGTCTGTCTGTGAAATTTTCTGTTGGTGCCTATAGGATAAAATACATATTCAAGGAAGCTCCCATATAACAAATGTGACTTTTTTAGCATTTTTTTCTTTGTTTCCAGTCTAGAATAGCATCACCCTGGAACTGATCGTGTTGTTAAACGTGACTAAATTATGTGAGGGAGAGTCGCGTCGCCAGCAATGGGAACATGTATATAAGTAATGCCTGGCTTTGACGACCAACGCACCCCACCAACCCATTAAGATATTTCCGTTCCCCGATTTCTGCGGACTTTTTAAAGCATCGTAAACTAAAAGATTGCTACTTGAGGCATTAGTGGCGGAACTCAATGACGCGCTTTGCTTCGACACCAGAGCATAGAAATGAAAATATTAAGTATTTTATTCCCTCTAGTGGAAATTGAATCCACAACTCCTGATGCCCTTGTCCTGTCTTGCTATGCCCCTGCACCTAGATGGTCTTAAAAATAAAAACATTACTTTACAGATATATTCTATCATAGTGTAGCCATTTCCGCTATCATTCGTAAGATGAGCAAAATCCAGAGGGACTGAGTTAATTTTTCATATCTGTACTTGTGAACCGAAACACGTATGCAATTTCCTTTTCAATTACTTTCAACTTTTCAATGTGGTTCTGAAATATCGTGAAATGGGGCCTTCAGTTGGAACTTTTAGTTTAAATTAATGTTATATATTGAAAATTATTTTTATTATTAAATAAAAAAAAATATTTTGGAAAATATTTAGTATTTGATTTTAATATAATATATTATATTTAAGAAATTTTACGATTTAGAAATAATTATTTATAATTTTTTCATTGTGAATGGCGTATTGTTATGCAACTGTGAGTTAACATTACTTACTAAGTTGTAATGTGAAATGTATTAACATATACGACATTGTGGCGTAGTTGAGACGTTTCTGAGATGATATTGTGGTTATGGATTCAAATTTTACTTCAGATTTTTTTTTTCCTATTTACAAAAAACTTAGTGTCTTAACACTAAGAGCTCGGGTTCCCTCTGCCTATCCTGCTATGGGCGGGATGCAGCCTGTACCTTAAAAAAATCTATAAAATCTATGTTTTACACTTTGCTTCTACAGAAGAAAAGGGATGCCCAAATGTAAAATATACTTGGGGTGTCAGACTCAGGCACTGCTTAGAGCTTTTCTATCCACAAAATCATCACCACATGTAGAAATTCTAAGAAACTTCTCTCACACGCTAGATTTAACTTAATTTTACTTAATAATAAAAAAAGGATATTTACATTTTTTTCGGGGAAACGTATTTTATTCAACATTAATTTTCAATAGAAACGGTTAATATATTTTATCTTATAACTGAAAAATCCAAAAATATATCCAATACTCGTGACACACCAATTAACTATTAAATTGAAATTAAATTCCAGTGATTGGTCCGTTACTGAAATCTAAAAAAGCCGTACCTATTCGGGTCACCACAGAAGAACAAAAGAATCGATGTCATGCTGAAACTTATTTGATAACAATAGCAGTGTTATTTATCAGTTTATGTCAAAGTTTTTTAAGGTTTTGGATGTAAAATATTTTTTTAAATTGATGATTGACTACATTTTTTTTTTTATTTAATACACTGTAGGGCTGTACCCTACAGTGTAGCTGAAAATAAGATTAGGGTACATTTACAGTGGTATAAAGGTACGACTGTAAGCGCGACGGTTGTGTGTTCGATTCTCACTCGTAGAGATGAAATATTTAATATTTTAATTTCTTCTCTCTGATAGCAAGAATGAAATTATAGGCTATTAGGCATATACAGTTGCGGGTTCATATTCCATTTTCGAGATTAATGTTAAAAAAATATATTCCTACCACATAAAAATATATATAATATATAAAAACAGTTTACGTAGATATATCGAATTATAATAAAAAAAACCAGTAATATTATATTGTTAGCGTACTTGTGTAAAAGAGGATAGTTAAGGTGAAAAATAATTATAAAAGCAGTGGAATTGTGTCAATCGGAGGTACTTGCTTGTAAGTGACGGCCCCTATTGGAAGGAAACTAGTGTGAAGTATTGTTAGTAGGTGATACATATCGCTTATTGCAATTACATAGTATCTCTTTCATAATAGTTTAGAATCATATAGACGATATGTATTTTTATCGTTTTTTTTTAAAACGTTAACCGCTTTCGATTTCTAACAATATATATAAAGTTTCCACAGTTTTCACAGACTTTTAATTAACTTACCGTGTCAGTATGTGTTTTCGTATATGTGAAATCTTGCAAGCTTAATTTGACCCACTTCCCAGTGTCCGATTGAGCTGAAATTTGGATTACGACTTAAGTTCTGAAGAGGATGAAACGACATAAAGTCAATATTGTTGTTTATTAAAAAATAGGAGCCATAACAAAATGGCGGATTACAAATTTTTGCACAATATCTTATTATGAGTATTAAATGAAAGAGATTGATTTGTAAAAAATACAATACACTATCAAAAAACATCTTGATAGCGTTTTTTAAAAACGATTTATTTAAGAATTAATACTTATATTCTTATTATATCCTATTTTTATGTTTATAATAAGACAGCTATTTAATTATTTCCTAGATACAAATTAAATAATTATATTAAAACTTTTTATTATTATTTTAATTATTTCGTCAAGATCCTAATGGACCCAAAGTTCTTGAAGCTTCGGCTTCAGGTAAAACTTTTTTAAAACGAATCGAGCAGTAGTGGAACTTCGTAATCATATTAATAGCAGATGTTGAGATGGAAATATTAAATTTGTTTCGTTGGAATATGAAAGCTTACATAACTAAAAGCTAGTCTTGTAAAAAACGACAGCGAAATATGGCCTAAATACTTTGAATATATATATATCATATTTAATATAGTAAGATTGTAGTTACCCAGTGGCATTGTAAATTGAAATTGGAATGGTCGTAGGATTGATTCCCAAATAAAAAATCAACACACGGAAAGTGGATAATGGAGTGTCGTAAAAATAAGCGGAATACAGCCTGAGGCTAACAAAAGATATAAAATAATTTCAAAGGAATAATTGTACCAAATATAACTGATATTACATTTTAAGTAAGTAAGGTTCAAACTTGGAAGAATTAATTTATTTTACTTTCCCACTCTGGAAAGACAAAGCGAGCAACTCAACATAAAATGACTCGAATTCGGGCAGAAAGCTACCAATTGAGTGTCTTGACATGCGTGTACGACTTTATTTGTATTTATGGATAAATAGACATACTTATAATATACTAGCACCCCGCCCGCGGCTTCGCCCGCGGCTTCGCCCGCTTAAACTACTGATTTTTATTACTTTAATCTGTAATATTCTAATATGATTTATTACTACATTATGGTAATTTCTATGAGGATTTTTGATTGTTTTGAATTAAAAAATACGACCAATATTGATATTTGATATTTATAAAAATATACATAAAGCTAATTATTTATTACACGTATACTCGTATATTTTTGTAACATTACGTTCTTTTTACCTATATTATGTACGTCTCATCATAATTTTAAAACTCTTTTAAATGTGTTGATGTCAGTGAGTAATTTAATTTACTTCTTCAAAAACAGCTTTAAGTATTAAATTGTTGACTTGAAGGATTCATAATATTCTTTGTAAAATAACAGAAATGTTTTCATATTAACTCCTGTACAGTTTTTAAATTAATAACATATATTATTAGCTAAATTTACAATTGGTAAATATGTAGTTTTAATTACAGAGTACACGTAACACGAAAAGTTGTTTTAAGGCATTTTTATTTAGATTTATTTCAAAGGAACGAACGAACCGAAGAATTTATGTATTTATTTAATATTTCTTTGAAGATCAAATCGGTCTTTATCTCTTTGTTGAATTAATTACTACTTAAACTTAACTGTTATGATTTATGAAGGTAAGCTTCACTAGCAATTCAATTTTGTTTATTTTATTGTTTGTAATCTAAACAATAATGCTTTAAAAATATATATTTTTATCAACAGTCATATAACCCAGACGTTTCGAATGTCATTCTTTAGCCAAGAATCTTACCAGCGCGATTGCTATATAACATTCGCAGGCAAACTAATGCCTTGAATTCATTCAAAAGACGATAACTTTTTTTTAATGAACCGATTTTGATAAAACAAACTTTAAATGTTAAGTTGAGTTAAAACAAAGTAATTGGTGAAAGTTCTAAGTAAATAGGTACAGTATTTTTGGAGACAGACAGACAGACAAAAAATTAAAAAAAAAAAATGCTTTCTATTATTCTTTTTGAGTGTCCCTCTATCAATTTCAGTCAATATTACTAAATGTACAGACAAAATATTTTTACTAAACAGTAAACAATAAAAATATTTTGTCTGTACATTTAGTAATTTCGTACATTTACATGTTTTTTTTACATTACTGTACATTTAGTAATTATATATAGAGATTATATTTTCTTTATTCACTCAACATAACAAAAATATATGAATCCCCTGAGCAGGGATCACATCCACAACCATTACGTATATAATGAGTCTTACTGCCCCACTAACGACATTTTGAAAATGAAGCATTGGCACATGAAGCCTAATTCTGGGACACTATGTTCCCAATTTTCGAGATATTGTATTGAATAGCGGAACTCAACGTCGCGCTTTAAAGAATCAGATATTATTAGATAATAATTTATTTCATCAAACCCGTCAGATAACCTTCAGCGAATCAAAATGTAATCCTTTATTATATTAAGTAAACAACTTATTCAAACAATGGACACTAATACCACTTTGTAGGTTCAATCGCCTCTGTAGTGTTTCTGGAAGGATGCCAAAATGAAATATTGAGAAAGATAATATTTAACAAATTATAATAAATTTCCGAATTCTCTCTGAAATTCGTTAATTGGTTATTATAAAAATATTATATTCAAGAAAGTGTTACTTGTGTATTCACATTCAAGAATTTTAACATAACATGTCTTATACTTCATTAAGCCTTCTTTATAACATTTTACTTCACTGTGGCAATTTTCTCGCTTAAAGCAGTTTAGGCAGAGGGCATTTAGTGCTAAGACACTCCGTTCCTTTAAATAGTAGATTTACCGTTTACCTATTACATAATATATACGAAATTACAAAAATAGATAACCTACCATTAGAGTTATCGTAACATCCCCAAAATCAGGGGCAAAATATTAAAATAGATAGATGACGCCAGCCGCAGGTGCACTTATTTAGCCCTACTTTAATAGCACTGAACGTTCAATTTCAAATTTAATTCGCATGAGCGGATCGAGCTGGTGGCTGAATGGTTATTATGTTCGCGATTTGTGCGAAATCTAAGCGAAATTGGCTCACCGAAACACCTATTGGCCGGGTAATTCGGTTATCTATACATTACATATGCTGTAAATTGGAATTTTGGGAAATATCAACTGAATTGAAATAAATTGATATTTATAGGTGTCGGGTGTATATGAATATTACAGTACTGATTTTGGTTTCATTAATCTTGAAGCTATTAATTTGTGACAAGAATAGAATAGCAGATACAAATGTGGTATCTTGATACATAATATATGATTTTTTTCTTTAAGTTTTTTTTAGCTTCTCGTTGTATTTCGCAAATAGCAGAGTAAGCCGAGGGAACCTGAGTACCTAGTATTAAGACACTACGTTTCCATTAAGATATTCGTTCATTCCGTTTCCCAATTCCCGCCGAATTCTTAAGTCATTGCGTGTTGAGTGGCAGAACTTAACAGCGCGATTTGTCTCGTGACCAGAGTGAGGAAATAGAAAAATATAATATTTTATTTCCTCTAATGGGAATCGAATCCACAACCTATTGCGTTTACATTTTATATATACGAACGATGAATGATGTTTGAAATAGTATTTATTTTATCTTTTTGAAGGTTACTAAAACTAATTATTAATTGCCTATTTGATGTCAAAATTAATAATTTTGCCAAACTAAGTTAGGAAAATTTAAGTATTCTATAATATTTAATTTGAAATTATCTATGGACTGTGGCTAATAAGCGATAACACAAGACGTTAAATCATTTCATAATAAATTTTCATAATAGATATTCAATTCCAAAATATTATCCATAATACCAAGATGCGTCTATACATTAATTTAAATTTCCGCCCAATTTTATCACCTAGCTTTGGTAAGTTCATTTCAATGGATTTAAATCGCTAAATGAGCTAGATCTGATTTATACACACATTTGTTATTATTAAGCTCTTATGAAGTTATATTATTACGCCTATTGTTCATAGTTAGGTTTAAATTTAGACTAAATATAAAATTTACATTAACTGTCTATACTTATAATAAAATCGTAAAGGATCAGTATTTGTACATGGAAGAAAAAACTGTGATTAATTACATTAATAAAGGTCCCCTTTATTAATGTAATAAAACCCATGACAATGATTTTTTAATTTTTTGTCTGTTTTTCTGTTTGTTTGTTCATGCTAATATCGGAATAGGCTCAACCTATTTAAATGCAGTTTTCACTATTGGATTTTGGCAAGCTTCCCATAACACATAGGGTATGTTTTATTAGAATTTTTATAATGAAAAGAAACGTCAAGATTTCAAGATTTAGGAAAAGAAACGGAGTTAATGCGGGAAAACTGCAAATGTCGTGCACGTGTACCTACTTGTCGTCTACCTAAATATCATATAGCTAAATATTTTTTTTTTAATATATTTTTTTAATTTACTTAATGAGACCGTCATGGCACAATGGTATAAGCGTGTGGCTTTAAACGCAATGGTTGTGGGTTCAGTTCCCGAATTTATGCGGGAAAAAATACTTTGCAGTGTGCGCGCAGTTACGACACAGATATGAAATAACTAAACTTTTTTTATACATCTAAATGCGACAATTTTTTCAAGCAAAATCAAGTTGATCTCTAAAGCACTTAAATTACGACTTATTAAATGAATAACAGTATAGTTAACCAACCTAAAATAAATAAATAATCCATTATTGGGTTCTGTACCTCTTATTGTCCGTCTATCCGTCTGTCAAGACCATTCTACTGATAACGCATTAAGGTATCAGTCTGAAACTATTATGAGATATTCAGGTTTATAATTCCTGGGAGCACAATGCCTCAAGAAGTGCCTTAATTGGATAGGTTCCCAGGCTCCCTCTGCCTACCCTGCTATGTGTGGGATACAAACGTGAAGCAAAATCAATATATCGTGTACATCCAGTACACCATAAATAAAATGTTTGATTTTAAATTGAGATTGGTACCCACTAACATAAATTAACGTATTGTTAGAAATCGGAAGCGGGTAACGTTTTTTAAAGAAACACTAAAATTATTAGTAAAGTAGTCCTTCTATTTTTCGATAATAATTTAAAACAGCAAAGATTTTATAATAAGAAATAGCTTTTAATTTTTAGAATACCAAACTTTCAATCCAAAATACCAATTGGGCGA
>DWMY01003073.1:0-10748 GCA_018249775.1 Heliconius hecalesia formosus
AACACGCAGTCTTGAAAATTCAGTATTAAGTGGGGAACGGAGTATCTTAACACTAGATGCCTTCTGCCTACCCTGCTATGTATAGGGTACAGCGCGCAGCTAAAATAATCCCCTTTATGTCGCAAGACAGGCAGGCAGTTCTGTCTATTTTAGAAATTTGGTTATAGTGGTAACCTTATATAATATTAGGACACTCGGTTTCCTACTTTTTGTCGAATTCTTAAGGCATTACGTGTTAAATTGCATGAATAGTAATGAACCCATAGTTATCACGTATACAGTAAAATACAAATCAAATCAAATCAGCTTCACGCTGTATCCCGCACACAGCAGAGGGAGTAAATATAAATATAAGTATTAAGACACTCCGTTACACATTTTCCGGTGAATTCCAAAAGCATTGCGTGTTGAATGGCGGAACTCAACGCCGCCCTTTGCCTCGACACCACAGCGAAGAAATGGAAATATAATTTTTAAATAAATATATCATTTCCTCGACTGGGGATCGAACCCACAACCAGTCAGCTTGCACTCAGTCACACGTTGTGCCCCTGCGCCACGATACAGTAAAATATACTTTTATGAGCTAATAATCCTATATATAATAAGAGGATATAAAAGTCATTATTGTCCCGACGACATTTTAAATTCAAATTTTAATTAACAGATGATCCTTAACATCTCTTTAAATTTTAAATGTGTCATTAAAGTTTCATTAATCGGAATTAATGAAGTCAATTCCCATCAATTGAAAGAATGGTGTCATAATAATGATGTGATGATTGCATTCTGTTGTATGCTTATATTTGTTAGAGACTGTTGTGGCCCAGTTTGACTAGAAGCGCGATGATTGTGGCTTCAATACCCATTGGCATGAATTTATTATTGAATTAGTTACCTATAAATAATTACTTAGTTAATCTTTCGTTTATTTTAATATCAATGTATGTTATGTCGTGGCGCGGGGGGACAACTGTGTGATTGTAAACGCTACAGGTTGTGGGTTCGATTACCTCTCGAGTAAATTAAATAATTAATATTTTCATTTATTCGCTATAGTAACTAACGACTTCTGCCACTTAACACGAAATGACACCAGAATTCGGTGAAAAGTGGTGAACGGAAGTGTTTTATTTAATAGGAACTAAGTGTCTTAATATTAGTTTCTCAGATTTTCTCTGCTGGTAGAAATAGCGTAAATATATATATCTTATTTAGGACACTTTTTAATATATATATATATATATATATATATATTTTAAGAAGTGTCCTAAATAAGATTTAAACTTACCTCTACTGTAATATTTAACTGAAAGCAGGTATACTTATATTTACTTTGTAGCTAAACAAAGGCAATTAAGAGAATATTTTAACCAGGCGCTAGTTCAGGTGTTTCAGGTTTTAAAACAAATTACTTTTCAGGTAGCACTAACTGCGTTACTATATTACGCCTCTAACACGCAATTAAACAAAGTACACAACTACTATTTAAATATTATATACATTTTAACGGATTTTATTCGTATATTACGTAGTTAGTTTACGTTGTTCTTTTTTTTGTAATTATGGAGTATTAAGTGTTTCACAATTGATTATTTTTTTTACATTTTAAATGTTATTCCACACTTAGGAAAGTAAATACTTTTTTTTAGAAAACGTATTAAACATTATAACGTAGCGGGATTTAAATTCGCGCCTGATGGAAAGCGTCCTTGCGCTCTGGCCACTAAGCCATAGGTTCTTATGTAACAACCTTAAGTTTGTATTTATTATTTAATACTTACAATAATAATAAAAGGCAGATATAGAAATAAATATATTTATCGGCTTACATAGTTTTTTTTTGTTAGATTACGGTTTTTATAGAAGAATAATTTCATGAGTAGGAAGTAACTCAATGTGTTCTAATCCTAGTAAATAGTAAGTAACTATTCCTAGAATTTCAATTTTATATAGCGAGTTAGGCAGATAGAACCTACTCCTAAGACACTCCGCTTTCCATGCACCGCCCAATTTTCGGGACTGCGTGTCGAGTGGGAGAACTCAACGCCGCTCTTCGCCTTGTTACCAGGAAAAGGAGAATGAAAATAATGTCCCCGAATGGGAACAAACAAACTTACATTCACATTTAGTTGTTCCTGAGAATAGCACGTTCAACCAAACAAAATCTTGAGCTTTATAATTTTAGTATAGATATAAAATGCATGATATGTATTAATTTAATTAAATCTGAAGACGTATCTTCCTTTACGCTAGAGTTAGTCTTTACATTGTTATTTATGTGCGTCGTCTCTTTGGATTTGTTTCGTGACAATGTTGCATGTGAGCGGAATATATTATTTAATATCAAAATATATACATACGTACTGACTTTGGTTTATTACCTATACGTATATAATCTGTTCTGATTTCGGGAAGCTATGACATCAGTTTATTACACAGCTGTTACGCTTTACTATCAGTTGTCTTAGGGCCATGCTTATAAACCACTCTTAACTTTGAAATCTAGTCTGAGAGCTATCTTGAGATGCCGAATTTATAAGTGCAAATCAACAGTGTTGGGAACTTAAATATCTTAATGGAGGATGGAGTGTCTTAACACTCGGTTCCTAGGTTCCCTCTGCCTACTCTGTTGTGTACGGGATACAGCGTGAAGCTTAAACAAAAACATAAACAATTATAAATATGCTAACAACATTCTACTCATAGTGTAACAACTAAGATAACTGGAAAACCCTTTCAAAACAAAACACTGTCTAACCTCACAATTTACGAAGCATCATTTATTTCAGATTTCCAATACTGAGCAGTTGAAAGTTTTAAAAGGTTGCCCTCAAGTTAACTCGGCTGTTACTGTTACATTTACAATTTTTCCCCGAACGCTGTAGGAAGGTACTTGTTGCTAATAAATACCAATACAATTTATTAAAGAACAAACCTTTCATCGAATCCGCGATTAAAATTTTATACTAGGTACTTTTACTTTGATTCTACACTAAATTTTTTCTTGAATTTATCTTTCAAATCAATGGAATTTGGTGAGGGAAGTATCTTAACTATAGTTTTTTATACTAGTACAATAGTTATATTTACGCAATTTAGCTGGGAATGGTCAAGTCGACTTAAAAAAGGTTCTATTTAAAGCATTCTGTCATGAAATTAACGTATGGGTTAATGGTCAGAGCACTTCGACTATCCAAGAGGCGCGGGTTCGTGTGCCGTTACTTTAAATCTTTTATACATTTTCTAAAAAACACTCTTTTTTCCTAAGTGTAGAATAAAACTTATTTTTTTTTATTATTTTATGTAACTAATACCTAAGAATACTTAAGAATCTCAAATCAATCGAAAATCAATCGACTTTAGAATGTTTGTCGTTTCAATTGAATCGTACGTTTACTCCGAAGTGTATTTTTCTATTTTTGAGCTTTTATTCCAGTTGGCCGCTGGACGTAAGCCTCTCAGCGGTTTTAACTTTCAATTGTCATTTGTTTCACTCTCACTACATTATTTACAATAAACCGTGCCGCCATTTGTTCTCCATTTTGAAATTTTTCTTTAGTTAATTCTAGACATCACGTCTTCCCTATTAGGATTTAAAAGTTTTACCGTATTTTTTATAAATGAAACACTTTGCAAAATGTTTTTTGACCATATGACACTCTCAATTTCCTTAAAAATTGGTCTTAACATTACGTCCCCAGGTTCCACTTGCCTACCCTGGTATGTGCGGGATACAGCGTGAAGTTAAAAAAATGATTAAAAATCTATATTACAACTATTCTTTTCTATTTAATTACAAAACATTCTTAGCTTCCTTCTCAAAGAGTTAATAGAAGTGGATAATTCGGAAAAAGAGCTTTAGTTTGACGTCATTTAATCAATTGTCTATGAGCGTTCCTAATACTTTACGACATACCTCGTAAATAGGATTAGAAGGATTACCAGATATTGCATTGTTGGAAGTAGTCAGTTTTGTTCGTTATAATAATTCATTAAAAGGCCGATAGAACACAAATTTTCCTAGCAGGTAGGTATCCTACCAACATTTGAAAGTGAAGAAAGTTATATAAATCAGTCTATATAAAATTAAGTGGAGGAACTCTACGCCGCACTTTGTCTGCCAAAGCAAAGAAATGAAAACAATTGTTCTGAATGAGGTTCATAGCGCACTTGGGGATGACACCATAGGTAACTTTTTTTTTTAAGTGTATTTCCACACTTAAAAAAGAAAGGTACATGTTTTAAAAAAAAACTTTAAAAATTTAATAGTTCGATTTGAACTCCCCTTTGAAATTTGTATAAGTTTTTAAAAGACGCGGGTTCATATCTCGCTACTTTCGGAAGCTTATTCTAGGGTCGCAAGTATCTCAGGTCTAGATCCAGTCCAAACTTTGTGGGTGTTCTAAAAAAATATTTTACCATAAAACATGTAAAGCCTATAAACAGATCCCTTAATACGTTATTAGGGAAAGCCTTCACAACCTATAAGCCTGTACTAGTTCTCCTGTTCACTTATTAAAAAGTTTATAGCAAACATTACGCTGGCGAATAATGGGCTGCAAGTGTTTAAGCCGGGATGGAAAAAATGGATTTTAACTATGCACAAAGTACTCAAGCCTTTTACTGCCTGAATTTTTAATTTAACTCAAGAATTTTTATTATTTATTATTGTTAATTTGTTATTATCTATTATATATAGCTATGGCAACACTGTGTTTTGATTTGATTTATGGCAGCAGTGTTATTGTTACTAAATATATTACTAAAAAATATTTGGGTGATTTCTTGTAAAACATCTGTGGGTGGTCCGTCTTTATTAAGAAATGTGAATGAAGTGTCAGCAAGACCCGACCAACTTAATAAAATCATTAAACATACAAACATACATTAGCGAATGTAAACGGGAAAGTTGTTGGTTCAATTCAGCGTTGCCAGATTTTATTTCGATGAAAAGCGGTGTTTTTTTTTTCACATTTTAAGTAAAAAAGCGGGGCTTTTTCGCCAATATCGGGTCAATAAAAAAATAACAATGAGAATTTTAAAGTTATGGTAAGGTAAATAAAAATTGATTAAAATCAAAAGGTAAACAAATAACTTTAAAGTATAATAAACAAAACTAATATTAAGGTTACTTATTCCTCATTTTGATTTTCCTGTTTACAATAAAGATATGAAAAGAAATGCAACGCTTTTCCGGGTAAACAGACAGAATCTAGTGTTAAGACCTTGTTTCCCTAATTTGAACTCAAAGACGGGGCCTTGTCACCGCAGCCAGGAAAGAAAAATTCAATAATAATTCTTCAAAAGGCCAAAGAGATCGAGGATAAGTCAAACTCGCAACCAGCCAGACGCTGCCTCTAACCCACTAAGGCATCTAAAAATTTAAGATAATGAAAAATGCATAAAAGAGTTTCTCCGACCTATATTCTACTTTACCAGTGTTCACGCAACCGCTTGTTAGAATAAAACAAACATATCCTTATACAAACGTCGCAGACATAAAAATAATAACGGTTAACATTCAAAAGAACATGTTATAAAATGTTATAACATGTTGCACGCCGGAGCAGACCTTCACAATTGAATTACGTCAGTGCAGGTTTGCGCTTGGAGAAGCTTTTCAACTCAATTTTATCTCTCAACAAGACGTCTAATTCTTAGGTTTCAAACATTCTTTGTTTGATCACAAAGTTTGATCCTTTGTGTGTCCATCTTGTATTGTTCTTTTATTCTAAGCCAATGATCCTCTCTAAAGTCTTGAGTTAAATGAAAAATTCCGGCAGTAAAAGGCTTGAGTACTTTGTGCATAGTTAAAATCCATTTTTTCCATCCCGGCTTAAACACTTGCAGGCCATTATTCGCCAGCGTAATGTTTACTATAATTTTTTTAATAAGTAAACAGGAGAACTAGTACAAGCCTTTCTAGGTTGTGGAGGATTTCCTTTAATAAAGTATTAAGGAATCTGTTTTATGGGTTTACATGTTGGTGTAGGCCAGCCGTAAGACATTCTCATAAAGACACTTTAAAATAAAAAAAAATAATATTTCCTCGATAGGCAATCGAACTCACAACCTGTCGCGTTTATAGTCACAGTAGTCGCACATTCGTGTCCCTACGCCACAGCTGGCTTCAAACACCTATACAGTCTATTTGCTAATCTTTATAGCTTGTAAGTTTGATTTTTTTTGTTAGTAAAAAAACGATTTTTTGTGGGTGAGTGGAAAATGACTATTCTGGTGTGTACACTGCCCACTCCGGAGTAGTATATGTTAGTTTGATAATCATTACAAGTATAGCGATGGGAAGGAAAGGGTGCCGCCTTGAACCCGAAAATGTTTATTAAATTCATTTTTGTTTCTCGTTCCGGTTCTTATAAGCCAATTTACGTCATTGTATATAAAATTATAGACAGAAGGTAGAGACCAAAGTGTTTTACCACATTCAAAAGGCTTACGCATCATTGTATCCCGCAGATACATACATCCGCTATATAGGAAACCTAGTGTAAAGACACTCTATTTCCCACTCTTTAATATATAGTGACAATTTTAGACCTCGATACTTGATAAAATATTTGAACACGACAGATTTTGTAAATCATGTCAGCAATCTTTCATCGTGCCGAGTGTCGGAATACTAAAATACAGCTAAAATGTAACAGCTTGCGTCACAGTTTCGATTTTAGAGCTAACAATGGCTGGTACAATTAAGCCACTTATTTAAATGCTGTCTAGTTAGCATTTTGGTTTACAGCCTTTGATGCTTTCGGTTAGGAAATCGTTATGATTTTGTATTTGTTTTTTTTTGTGTTTAACTTTCATATTAAGATGGTCACATGGCTGTAGAAAAAAACGTAAAAAGGTAAGCAGAGGGAAAGTAGTGAAAAGCAAGTTGTTATTAATACTCATAGTTGCGAAAAATGATTAGGTATATGTTGTGTCAGTTACTTTTTGTTAAAATGTATGTACTTTCAAACATATTTTTATATTTGATGGTATTTAAAAGCATATTTTTTATTTTTCTTTTGTAATTAAACAAATACTAAATGTTAAGTAAAGCTTGCAAAAATCCGATAGTGAAAACTGCACTTAAGTCGGTTAAGCCGTTTCTGAGATTTTTGCAACACAAGACAAACAGACAAACAGAGTAAAAATTTAAAAATCACTTTTTTGGCTTGTATTACATTGATAAATGCCCTTTAATCGTATTTCTTCCATGTACAGACACCGATCAGTTACGATTTTATTATAAGTACAGATATGAATGGTATCGACCACGAAAAGTAAAATACCGGTTTATCCTCGAGCATTTACACTCATTATTGCTTGGAAAAATACTCGTCTAAGAACTTCTAAAGTGAAAACATTAGTTTAATTATAAAAAAAGTGGTACATAGCCTAAGGTCTTAATTAGAAACAGTATTAGATAGATATAAAAGAAAAAAAGATTTTTTGTTTTTCTCTCTATTGCAATAGGCACAGAGATATGCAAGTAGTGGAACTTTGATCGGATTGTAATAGATGGTTGTAGGTTCAAGTCTCATTGATAACAGAGTATATTGCCATTAAGTTCTAAAAAATCTTACGATTTTAAAAATGCCTATAAAAGGAGCTTACTGCATACAAAAATGTATACCACGTAGAATTTATTATATATTTAAAGAATAACCCACATGTTTAGCATTAAAGGTACTATCCAGATTGTCATAGTTACATTTATCTAAAAAAAGCAAAAGCATCTTCAGGCCTTTTCCCGCATAGAAGGGTAGGCAGAGGTCCTTTCCCACCTTTCCACCGAATTTTGATGCTGTGCATGTTTGGTCTACCAGAGCGGAATTTTTTTTTTAAAATAATAACTTTCCAGAGTGGGGACCGAACTCACAACCGCCGCATTTACAGTCACATGCTGCTCTACTGTACCGCGACGGCTTTAGGCCTATCTTATAGTAGGCCCATAATTTACTAGGTTTTTGTAATATCATTTGCCTAATGACTCGCTCGACCTTTTCCCAATATTTTGTAGATAAAGCTAAATTTTTGTGACATTAATCATCTTTAATACCTGCCACGTCTTCAATTTGCTCGGTAATGAAGACTGGCCATCTATTGTTACTTTGTTCTATTGAATATCAGCACCCTGTATACGTTCTGTTCTTATATATTGATAATATGAAAGCCTTTTTGACGTGTATCAATATTAAATACACACTAATAGGTGTTTCTGCCTGTTTATTTTTTTATAGTATTTTATATTTATATAGGAAAAAGCGTGGTGGAATCGAACGGGACGGTTGTGGGTTCGATTCTCACTCTGGGTAATGATTTCTTTCCATTTCGGCACTCGTATCGAGATAAAGCGCTATTCACCACTCAATATGGGAAAGTCAGTGTCTTAACATTAACTGTCCTCTGTCTATTCTGCTATATGCGGGATACATATTCCTAAAATAAAAAAAAACGCAATATTATGATTTAAAAAATAGAATACTTTGCTAAACCCTCAACTAATACCTATATTTCGTTACAGGTACATACATATTTGTGAATTCTGCTTAACGAGAGGTAAAATCAAGATAATCGAGAAACTCTACATGTGATAGTGTTATTTGGTTTTCACGATTATTACGCATGTTTAATGATACTAATTTAACCGAATTACCCGCTTATGAGTGTAATTCGCAAGTTCATATGTTTTCTAATACGAGCGGCCTCGCGCGGCTTTGTCCGCTTGAACTATATGAATATTTATTAAATATTGTTAAATTATATTTATTTTTTTAATAATATTTAATAGTTTATTGATTTAATTTGAGTTATGTATACAATTTCAAATTTTTTTTTCGTATATTTTTATTTCTTCACTCTGGTGTCGAGGCAAACCTCGGCGTTGCGTTCCGCCACTCAACACGCAATGCTTCTAGAATTAAAAATGTTTAGTTATTTCACATCTATTTAGGTAGGCGGTAGGCAAACAGACAAATAAAAAATGTAAAATTGTTTGTTTGTTTTTAATGTCGTGTAAATAACTATTATAAACTTGAAAAAAATCGATAATTTTGAAATCACAGATGAAATCTTCGATTTAATTTATATGTATAGATTGTTTTTCTCAATAACTTCATGTTGTATCCTTTATATCAGGGTACGAACAACGTTAGTTATTGCGTAACTACACTATAGGTGCGTACGTTTTTCTCAACGATCGATGTGAATGACAAGAGCAAACAGAACGCCAGGTGGTGACATAGTGCATCTGCGTGATCAAATTGTAAACTAATATTGAATATGGGTAAAAATGTTTTGTTCACTGTAGCTACGTGTGTTGTTATGTCATATTGGGGTGCAAGAGGGTTGGCAATTCGAATTCATTTAGGGGTGGATTGTTTTGGTTAAAAAAATGTATCGTTTGAATTGGAAACTGTTCCAGTTGTATTAATCGTGTGTTTTTAAGCGGAAAAGGGAATGTGTTAACACCAGGATATTTTTTACCCTGCTTTATGCGATACAACGTGAAGCTAAAGATAATATCAGAAACAATAACTGATGTTATGTTATTAGATGTCTTGACTTTCTTTTTGTCTAAAGTACTGTATTCTAAATTTAGGTATACAGTAAAAGAAATCTTAAATTACTAAACTAGACGACTTATATAATTATTTGGACTTATATTTGGACTCTCTTGAAAGTTAAATACCTACTACCCTTGTTATATCTATACGGGAAAAGGCTTGAAGAGGATAAAATCAAGTTAAAGTTTTAGACATAAAAAAAAATAACAGATCTCTATCTAACTAGGTATACGTGTAAAAGATATCTGTTATTATTTTGCAAGCGCATTGCGAGAAACAGAGAGTGGAATCAATTAAATAAGGATATAGCTTTTAAGATAAGTCACGTTTTGTTATAATAAGCTACGCAGTATCATTAATAGGAAGTTGATTCACAGGAAGGAGAGAGGAATTGCATTGCTTGAAATTTTGACTTGTATTCAAAACATTCGTTACTCATGAAATGGTTGTCTTACGAGTATGATAACTAACTGAACATATCAATAATTCCTACATTTGCAAGTATTGATTTAATTAAGCTTATATTTGATACTTAGAAGATACAACATGATTGTAAGAGAGGCTGGGAAAGACTTCGATTGCCTTTTGAGAATATAAAAAGCATAAGGGTAACTCCTTGGAGGGTATGTGTGAAGTGGTTGATCATAGTGGACGGAGCGAAAGAGGTGTGCAGAGACCGAAGAGTTTGGCATAAATAAAAAAGAAGCTTAATTTTTTAACTTCTCGCATTTATTTTTAACTAAAACTATCCTAAAAAAATATCATCTTCACGCTGCAGAGTAGTCAGAGGCTGTAAACGCGACTGGTTGTGGGTTCGATCTTCACTCGAAGAAATGAAATATTTATTTAAATTTATTTTTCCATTTCTTCGCTCTAGTGTCGAGGTTAAGCGCCGCGTTGAGTTCCGCCATTCAGCACGCAATGTCTCCAGAATTCTACGGAAAGTGTGGAACGAAGTGTCTTAACACTAGGTTCCCTCTGCCTACCCTACTGTATGAGGGATACAGCGTGAAGCTGATTTAATTTAAATATATATTTAATACAACTCACGCAACGTAATATCCAGACAGTAATATTAGCCCTAGACATAAGAAGGAATGCTAAATTAGCATTAATCTAAAACATCTGCCCGTGAGTCAATAGGAGCTGATTGTTTAATTGAAACCTTTTGTTTGG
>DWMY01003074.1:0-10747 GCA_018249775.1 Heliconius hecalesia formosus
ATTGTACACAGATCTGGACATGCTGTACACCCTGTAAGTATTTTAATTTTATTTACTAAATATTTGACTCCAGTATAAATGATTATATAGGTATACTTAGAAGAATGTAGAGCCATAGAGGCTAAGTTATAGGAGGAGTCAATGCCTATAGGGTACTTCCCGTGGACCTATAGTTATATATTTTTTTTCGAAATGAGAACTTACAATAAAAATCAAAGAAAAAATCTGAAAAGGGAATATTTATGGATATTTCATAGAAAAAAGTAATTACAAACTTATAATTGAAAACTTATTTTTACTTACATATCTTCCGCTTTAACTTTAAGAACCTATATCTAATAAAATGTATAATATTAATTATTTTATAATCTTAACCATTAGAAATAAATTTTATAATAAAAAAGCAATGATATATATTTGCAAAAATAGCTTTATTGCTTAATATTACGGTAACTACTTTATACCAACTTTATTTTGTGTTTGATACCGGCCCTTGCGCAAATATAACGGCGCGGCGCCAGTGTCTAAGCGGCGTCATATAAGAAAACAAGAATGAAAATGTATTTTTTAGAAAATACTAAAGGGGGGTTTTTCTTGGAAAATATAATATAATAAACTTTGATGACTTTAGATTTAAAAAATATCAGTGTCATCCCTAATATATTTTTTTAAATTATAAAAAATAAATAAAACCTTTATGTTTATTTCACAGGTTGCAATAAAGCCTGCAGCCCATTACGCCGCAGCACCAACGCTTGTACTATCTTCTTATGGACATCACTAATTATAAGCGATACGATGATGTATTAATACTTATTTAGACACTTGCAAACATATCTAAAATTAAGTTTTGTTATGTACATGATAGATGTAGAATATATAGTAGAAGCAAAGCGCGGCGTTGAGTTCCGCCACACGCAATGCTTCCAGAACTTGGCGGAAAATGGGGAACGGAATGTCTTAGCACTAGGTTCCCTTTGCCTACCCTGCGGTGCACGGGATACAGCGTAAAGCTGATTTAATTTTTTGATTTTAATTTTAACTATAGTAATAATGAATATGATAATTCATAAATATAGCGTTTGGCGCTCCGTTCTCTCTGACTACCCCGCTAGGGATAAAACGTGAAGTTAAGTTAAGTTAAGATAATTCATAGAATTTAATTATTTAAAGTACAAGTTTTGGAATAACTTATAAAATTATTCTTTTTCATTGATGACTATCACTCGTTCATTTTATTTTTTATATTAAGTATCTATGTATTTTCCAATAGTTTTTGTAAAAATATTTTATAAATAAATTAAAATTAACAATTTTGTTTATTTTGTTGTCATTAAAGTATTGTGCTTGTTTTTCGTATTATATAAGTTATGGAAAAAATATAATTTTGTTTATATTTTCTTCAAAAAGTTACACTTACGCTCACTCGAGTTAAAGCTTTCTGGACTTTTATATGACAATCATTTCAATGATTCTTAGCATCACAGTCTGTGCTGATGTTAAATTATATTCCCTTTCGAAAAATATATAGTATTATAACAAATAAGAGAAAAATATTTAAAGTTAAATAGTATTTATATATACATTAATTATTAAAACTGATATTAATATTAATTTATAATGGTATTTATTTATATATAAGACCGTGTTGAACTAGTGGAAATGGAACTCACGACTGTCGCGTTTACATTCAGACTCTGTGCCACGGAATCATAACGGCGTCAATAATATAGTTATTAGTACTTACTTAGTAAAGTATCATACAAATACGTTTGGTAGAAAAACTGAACAAACAGTTAATTGGTGCTGAAATTAATAACTAATTACAATTTTAATTGATAAATTAGATGCAAAAATCGAATTACATAAATCTATAAAACAGTAAAAAATATTAATTATTTCATTTTCACCGATTATAAATGTATGTAAAATCAAAATTAAATCAACATCGCTCTGTATTCTCCATACAATCTATAAACAATATATTATAGCACAATAGTAAATTATTCAAATTGTAAGGTGATTTTTATTTATTAGGCAATACAAGCTTTTATATTGTCATTAAACTAAAAATTTACGTATCATAAATGATACGCAAATGGTGAATATTTTATTGAGGTGTAGTCCAAAATTTTATTGCATATTACCGCAATGCTGATATCCGTTTTTAAATTTACAACTTTTTACCTTTTATACATTCAATATACATTTTATCTATCATGAGACATTATATTATATATATGTAGATGTGTTTCTTATTCACGTCATTAAAAATCCTTTGAAATATCTTTAATTATAATTATAAATTAAGAGGCTAGTCGTGGCAAAGCCAGAAGGTGCGCAAGCGTGTGGTTGACAACGCGACAGGTTGTGAGTTCGATTCCCACTTGAGGAAAATATTTAATATTTTCATTTTGTCGTTTTGATGTCGAGGCAAAGCCATCACTCAAGTTGAGAAATAAATAAATGTAAATAACAATATGTAAAATAACGATTTACCAACACCTTATATGTAAAAGTATAGGACTTTTAGAATATATATAATACAAAAATATAACAAAAAAATTGTGAATCAATTACTCGTTTTACTTTAAATTTCAATGTTTTCTACTTTAATTACATAATTGATATATTAGACGCATAGATGACTGCAAGGTTCTTAAATGTCATGCTGGGTATTCTTTTTCAACTTCACGCTCCATCCCGCATGTGGCAGGATAGGCAAAGAGAGCCTAGTTTTAAGACACTCCGCTACCCACTTTCCGCCAAATTCTGGAGACATAACGTGTTGAGCGGAATTCAACACCGCGCTTTGCCTCAACATCAGAGCGAAATAATGAAAATATTAAATATTTAATTTCCTCGGGAATCCAACCCAGAACCTTTCGCATTTACATTCACACACTTGTGCCGCTGCGTCACGACTG
The DNA here is from genome assembly GCA_018249775.1 of Heliconius hecalesia formosus. Lineage (NCBI taxonomy): Eukaryota > Metazoa > Arthropoda > Insecta > Lepidoptera > Nymphalidae > Heliconius > Heliconius hecalesia. The sequence goes on from DWMY01003074.1 coordinate 2,928, forward strand.
GCTTTAGATTTTGACATGTCAACTTTAAACTTTTCCCATTCTCATTGAAACTATGATTCATTTGGGTACTCATTGCATCTTGTATCTTACCCTTGACTTTTGATACTTACCATTGACTCATTTTTGCAAAGTATTTTCCCGTGTTCGGTAATACTTATGACATGTGTACTTAACGCAATATTTGAGAAAGAACTAAAACAATAAAAAATTGAGGCCAGTCGTGGCGCAGGGGCACAAAGTGGGACTGTAAAACCGACTGGTTGTGAGTTTGATCCCCACTGGAGGGAATGTATTAGTATTTCTTAATATTTTCATGTCTTCGCTGTAGCACCAAGGGAAAAGCTAGGCGTTAAATTCCGCTCAATACGCAATGCCTTGAAAAATACGGTAGAAAGTGAGGCACGGTGTGTTTTAGCACTAGGTTTCCTCTGCCTTCCCTGCTGTATGCAGAATACAGAGTGATGTTGATTTAATTTTGATTTTACATACATTCATAATCGGTGAAAATAAAATAATTAATATTTTTTGCTGTTATATAGATTCATGTGATTTGATTTTTGCATCTAATTTATCAATTAAAATTTTCGGCACCAATTAACTGTTTGTTCAGTTTTTCTACCAAACGTATTTGTTTGAAACTTTACTAAGTAAGTACTAATAACTATTGCTTATATATCAGATTAACTCAAACTAGAAAATATTAGAAGCCTTAATTACTTGAATAATTGACTATAATATGACCAGCGGTCGTCATCACCAACTTTTACAACAGTAAACAACAACATATTTTCAATACTATAAATTTATTAAATATAGTTTTTGACATAACATGTAAATAAAATAATATATTATATCAAATGTGACATTAATAAGTGTATTACTATGAAATTTGCATATTATTATCATATTGATTATAGGCATAATATAATTTATTGCCACTAAAACGCGCTACATTTACATTTCCATTTCGTACTATAGAACGTTTATAAAATAAATATAAAATAAATAAATCAGCTTCACGCTGTATCCCGCACATAGCAAGGTAGGCAGAGGGAACCTAGTGTTAAGACACTCCGTTCCCCACTTTCTGCCGAATTCTGGAGGCATTGCGTGTTGAGTTGTAGAACTCAACGCCGCGCTTAGCCTCAACACCAGAGCGAAGAAAAGGAAATATAAATTTAAGTAAATATTTCATCTCCTCGAGTGGGGATCGAACCCACAACCAATCGGTTTTACAGTCACACGTTGTGCCGCTACGTCACGATTGGCCTCACGTTTATTACTCTACAAATTTATCTCTTCAGAAAAATAGTAACTGTCAGCGTTGACCAAATATGCGAGTGGCAAAATGTGGGCGAAAAGAAGTCACAGCCCGCTATCTCGAGGCAACTAGAATCTTTAATGGTCATTTTCGATATACATCTCTTATACTAATGTGTTTTTTGTGCTTTCGCCTTTTTCGTGAATAAATGATAAATATGAACACGTTTCATTTCTTTCTGTTTACGCCCAAAATGATAAGATGTATGTTTGAAAGCTTATATGACATGGATGATAAATTCGCTTTAAGTTTTTAAGTCGGAGCCATTGTTTGAGTAATAAAACTGGTGTAAAAGGAAGTGTAATGTCCTGGTAGGTGATAAGTATTTGTATTTTTTTTTATTTTAAGTAACAAATTATGTTCACTCAATGTGACATTTTACGTTGTGAACATTTATTTAACCTCAGTTAGTCACTGATAGCTTAAATAGGTATTAAGAAAAGTCTAAAACGTGTTTGGATTGTAACGGCTTCCTTGACAGAAATACTACTAAATATTAAAAAAAAACTGTAAATGTGACAGTTTGTGGTTCGATTTCCACTCGAGGAAATGAAATATTTAATATTTTCATTTCCTTGCTCTGGTAATAAAGCAACTCACTACGCAACTGTTTCAGAATTCAATGGAAAATGGTTAACGGAAATGTCTTAACACTAGGTTTCTAGGTTTCCTCTGCCTATCCTACTGTTTGCGGGATACAACGTGAATTCAGACGTAAAAAGAAAATATAAAATATTAAAAAAATATTAATTAAAATAAATGTTTACCATCGTTCGGTAAATCAATAACCCATCGCCCACACACCAACTCTGTCAGTGATAAATTTTAGTTATATTTATCACGTATAACGGAGTCCATCTAATCAGGCTAAAATAAGCCAATTAAAAATGCCGTTAAAAACACTAGATATAAATCGTAGATTCAGCAAATCCTAATTGAGTGCCCAATACAGCTTGGAGGCTACCGTTAGAGGTAAAAGAGTTTATCACCTCGTAAACGTTCCTTATCCTGTAGTTAATGGTATGACATCAGTATCGCGGATATGGACGTCGCCTTCACCCACTGATACGACTGACTCGTTTTTGCCGACTCAAAAATACTAAAAGGAGTCGATTGTTGAAAGTTCACGCATGTTTGAGGCACACTTTTGCGGAGTCGCATCCACTTACTCTACTCAGGAGTAGATTTTGTTCGATTGTATTATGGATATATTAGCTAAGGTACGGTTAGTTTTTTTTACTATTATTTGTATTTAGAACGTTGTTATTGTTTGGTTTGTATTATAAATTTCTTTTTTTTTTGTGTTTCCTATGTACTATGTTTGGTTTGACGTTAATTGTTCGTTCGTAAGTTCTGCGTAAGTTACGGATATTGACAAGAAGTACATTTTATAGCATTATGGCTTTAAATTTTGGTATTATTATTGATTTTTTTAACATTGTAAATTTTAATTTTGGTTAAATTTTTGATATAACTTTATTTCTGGTTCATTTGAAGACGTTGTGTTAATTTAAAGATAAGACCAGAGTTCTCTATTCTGGTTTTTGAATAATGATAATTATGTAGTAGGAAGTGAGAACTCACAACAACGTTATCAATCTAATAAATTACAATGTGACAGCGGTTATGAAATAGGTAAAAGACGAATAAATTTATAATATTTAGTTGATAGTGTGCTCTAAGGGATATAGTTTTAAATAAATATGTATAGTTACGTTAAAAATTCTAATGCACATAGTTCATTGAAGCCACTTGGATAATTTTTAAAATCTGTAATTTTTTACTCTTTGCCTACCCTGCTACGCAAGATTCAACGTGAAGCAAAAAAATCATAATAATAGGTATGTATATGGTTTCAAGAAATAGAAATGAAATTATATACCTATTATATTTTCCTCAGTTTCAGTAAATTATAAATTGTTTTTTTTTCATTTGAACAATTTTATTATATTTTAGTTGTAGAACTTTGTATTAATGAAAATATTTAAATTTAATTTAAAGTATTTATTATATAATACTTAAACATTAACTCGACTTTTGGTATTTTAAATAAATATAATTTACTGTGTAATTGCTTTATAAATCGGGTAGGCGTTTTTGTATATATGCTCATAATATGGCAGTATTACAGCATTTATTTGGTCTTTATTTTCAGGTTTTATTCTTTATAGTAATAGTATGGAGTAGTAGAATAACAGCAGCTCCGAGAAAACCAAGACTTAGTCTAGCAGTTCAGAGCCCTAGCTATTTTCTTAGAGATGTTGACGGTAAGCTTAGATTCAATGTTGTTAGAAATAATATTTCATTGCAAAAATAATTTATATATAGATAAAATAATAAAGAAAAAGAGAGAAAAGTATTATTAAAATGGTTATAAGTTTTATTTATTTGTGGTAGTGTAATTTGTTAGTATCTTTTTTTATGCATTTAGAATCAATGTAGCTTTGTTCATTTATTTCTTTTTTTTTAGCTTCATGCTGTATCCCGCACATAGCAGAGTAGGCAGAGGGAACCTGGACACCTAGTCTAAACATTTCCGTTTCCCACTTACGGCCGAATTCTGGAGGCGTGGTGAGCGGAACTCAACTTAGCGTTTTGCCTTTGCACCTGAGCGAAGAAATGAAAGTTTGTGCTCCCGCACCACGACTAGGCTCTTCTCTTCTTTAATTTTGCACAACTAACAATAGGATGATAATTTTACACGTAATTCCTATCTATTTTTTTTTCAGGAATATCAGGAACGTATTCGTTTGGTTATGACGTTTTTGATCCAGAAACGGGAAATACACAGTTCCGTACTGAGGAAAGATACTCCAACGGTACAGTGATAGGCAGTTACGGTTACATCGATCCGAAGGGCACATCTCAAAGATACGATTATGTAGCCGATGAAAATGGTTACAGGTAATAAAATTTTGATTCTAAATTCAATTAAATATATATTCAATTTTAATAGTAATAAAATACATATACTAGAAATAGTCATGCGATTGTAAATTTAACGGTTTTGGGTTCGATCCCATTTGGGTGAATGAAATGTTTATTAATTAGATTTTCAATTAGTATTTTAAATTTATTCTTAAAGTGAAACGTTTTGAGTTGCAGAGAAATAAGATTTAATGAGAAAAGTGAAAATGAATTTGGACAATTTATATCTTTTCATTTGATAATATACATGTGTAAATGAAAAAATGTGTATTTTACATATATTCATATTCATTATATATATTTTTTCAGAATATTACACGGTGGACCTGCAAAGGAAGAATTAAAAGAACATGTACAGATGTCGTCTCAAATAAGTTCTATTGTTACTGAACCATCGGTTTCTTGGAGCAGACCGAGGAAACCTTATCGCAAGAAGACACAATTTATAAAAACACCATCAAATTATCTAGAAACTCCTCATTTTACAATATTTAATTAAATGATTTTATTAACTTTTTAAAAAAAATAATTTCAGAATTTTATAATTTTTAAACAGTATTTATTTGATAAAAATGAATTTTAGGTTATTTCCGATAAAGGTTATTTATTGTGTTATTATTATTTAATCCATTAGCTTTGGAAGTTTGTATGATAAAAAAAATCTTTATCAAACATGACTCTATTGTCTTTTTTATTTTAAAAACTAGCGACCAGCTCGCGGCTTCGCCCAAATTGATTGACTCCTGAATTATTTACTTAATTAAATCATGAACGTAATGCAGTGTGCATTACGTTCGTGATTTAATATACCTATAATGAATGTTTGCACTTAAGATTTGTAATGTGAAAATTATTAAAACATTAGGCTTCGCTCGTTGGCCTTGTCCTTTTCCATAAAAAAAGGTTGCATTTTTGTAATTCCCATAAAAATATTCAATTGAATGATTGAAAAAAAAAAACAACAACTAATCGATATTTACAATAACATCGTAACTCATTGGTATCTGTACATGGAAGATGAATTTGAAAAATTGTTATTACGAGCATTTAATAATTTAATAGAAATTGGTCAGCTTGTCTGTGCGTTTGTTCACGCTGTAACCCGCCTATGACAGGCTGAGGGAACCTAGTGTTAAAACACTGCATTCTTCACTTTCCACTGAATTTTCCGAGGCATGGTGTGTTGGAGTGGCGGCGTTGGTGCCAGAGGGAAGGTATGAAAATATTAATAGACTAGGCTCTGCCACAGGCTGTGCATGGTGGGTGGAGCCGAGCAAAAACGCAAAATTTTGCGAAAATTTTGCCTTTTTTTTTGTTTTGTCCACACCCGCTAGGTTACGTTAGTCGAAGTTCAATCTGTGCGCGTGAATTTCAAAACGTTCCACAGCTTAACTCTATGTGACACATTTTGACCATTTACTCAAAAACTACAATTACAATTATCATTACAACGAAAGCATTACAACGAAACGTGTGGATCGAACCTACAACACCTCGTTACAGTTACACTCTTGTGCCTCTGATCTTCCTCTAATTGGGCATATTTCATATTTATAGTATATTTTTTGTTAAAAAACAACAATATTTTATTACAACATATTATTAGAAAGCATATTATTAATAGAAAGCATATTTTAGGCATTTTTTTAAATTCTTATATCTTTTGAAAACCTACCAACATTCTTATAGTTAGTAATTTTTTTATTTCAAATTAGAAAATAATTTATGTTTTTCATCAACTGAATATATCGACGTAAAGTGATTCAAAATATTCAAAATTACATTATAATACTACATTAGTATCGGCATTATAGTGTTGATAGTAATTAAAAAATGTTCTACTACAGGAAGACACCTTTATATGCAATGCTATAATATATTTTATAGAGGAATCACATATTCTTTTTATTTTTTTCACTATAATACATAATTATATTCTATAGAGGTTACTCTGTACTAATATGGCGGCTATATTCTCGCATTGACGTCTCTGATATCCTAATAATATTTGCCTTAAAAATTAAGCTATATTTGATAATATATAATATTTTAAATAATTTGTACTTTTAGGATTTTAATTTTTTTAAGGAAACTATAATGAGAACCAAAAGAAAAAATATACCAGACTCTAGGTTATCTCCATACAAAAAATTATTCATTTCTGTATGGTAGTTTTAGCGTGATTGGCGAACAAACAAACGGACAGACAGACAAGAATTCTGCTGCGCGGTTTTTAGCTTCTATAATCAATATGTTAAACGATTAGGTCGTTTAACATATTGATTATAGAAGCTAAAAGCTTTTTATTTTTTTTATATCTTCCATGTACAGAATTGACTTTTATATATAAAATAACAGGATAGCTGTTATTTTATATATATTTTATTATATTCATATTTGTCATCTGACGACATGTCTTAACACTAGGTTGTGTCAGGATACTCTGCTATTTGCGGGTTAAAGCGTGCAGCTAAAAAAAATAATTCAAACTTGTCCGCTAAAATGTTTGTATTTTAATAAAAAAGGGCTTCTACATCATACCATTTTAGTAGTCCTTTATGAAAAATAGTGATATCTGAGTAGGTATAAATTCTCCTTGTAAATCTTTTATTTTTTGTAAATCTGTCATAGTTTTTATTCAATTGTACATGACATTGGTAAAGTAAATAGTAGTTGTTAAAATCGTTTGAAGAGAGAAAAAAAAAGATTTAAATAAAGCCGAAAAATAATATTAATTTTTCTTTATAGTTGAAATGATTTTTCAGATTGGCAAAACGTTGTCAATTTTTCTGATGTTTATTACTTGTTATTATGTAAAAGGCTGGTTTCATTTATAATTTACTAAGTAAAAATGGAAAATAAACAACCATAATTTGTGAACGAAAGTTTATTTAAATATTACATGATGTTAAAAGGCATAATTATTTTGTGAAGTTTAGAATACGTACCTACAGCCAATTGTTTTTTTACAGGAATTCCTCAAAAGCGAAGCTATGATCAAAACAATATAGAACTTAATGATGAGAAACGTTATCCAAATGGAACTATTATAGGAAAATATATATGTAGAGACAAAGACGGAAATCCAGTGCACATTAAGTACTATGCAGATGATTCTAGTTACGGGTAAGCACGGGAAAACTAGCGTTTAAAATATTTGATATTTTATTTATTTGTATAGACTAACTACCCCCGAGCAGCTCCGCTCTCTTAAACTATACGAATATTTATTTATTTAATTTAAAGAAATTAATCGAAAATTGGGAGGCCAGTCGTGGCGCAAGGGCACAAAGTGTGACTGTAAAACCGACTGGTTGTGGGTTCGATCCCCACTCGAGGAGATGCAATATTTACTTAAATTTATATTTACAGTCACACCCTGTGCCACTGCGCCACGACCGGCCTTTATGTTATCAAAATATATTTCCCATTCAAATATTGTAGTATTATGCTTTTTGCTAAACTTAAAAAAATATTTTTAGTGTGGAGCTTAATAGCTTTAAAGTGTTGACCTTGAACAATGATCTGATGACAGATAATACACCTAAGCTAAATAATAATCTATCAAATT